>OZ022586.1:18697284-18777284 GCA_963669155.1 Arbacia lixula | reverse complement strand
GTATGAAGTTAAACCGATGCCAATGTGATGAATAAATACAGTATCCTGTCCGGAGAGAGGTGCAATGACAAAATAGGTTTAAAGACAGCCAGTCCCTTTTTCAGATCACCACAAAACCATCGAAACATTGGCAAAACATATAGAGAAGTGTAAGCAAGCTCTATATTCACAATTTGAAACTGATACGTAGTGTAAAATTCAAATAATGCACGTAAACAGCGTCTGATTAATAGTCTTTACCTCAGGCTCGTAGCAGTTTGTCATGAAATATCTGCTTTATTGATTAATGAGTTTATCAAATTATAAAACGCATTATGAAAAACATTGTTCTATGGAAGGAATCATCTCCAAAGTTTGGTAGTTACTCATAAAATTAGAATTTCACACACGCATAATAACCACATAGATACTGTAACAAAGACTAATACTTTTTTCGTGGTACGAAAAAAGTCGGTTTGAAATTTAACGGCTGAAATTTTTTACATATACAGAAAGCTTCAACATGCTATATTTTTAGAAATGGTCTTGAATCACACTTTGTTCAATTTACGATCGTGATAGAAGATTTCAAATTTCAAGCTTGCAAAAGGGACGGACAATCTTTAACGTTATACAAGAATTTAACATACTATAAGAACATCGTACTGCACGGATTCGATATGCTAAACAAACAAAGCAAAGTAAAACAAAAGACAAAACAAAGCAATGCACACGCATATATTTATTTTAGATTTCATAAATATCTTCACAAATTGATAAGTTCCCTTGCTAAAGTTGAACAGAAATTCTAATTAAAGTAGACAATCTTTCTGTACCAGACAAAATTATACTCTATAGGATTGGTGTGTATTACTTGTGAATCACACGCGTGTGGCACACGAAGAGTTAAAATCGAAGAGATAATTTTAAGTTTGTTGAGTTCAATACTGATGGATCGATGGCTGAAAATTTTGAATCAACAGTGGGGAAAAAAGAAAAAGCACTATCGACGTGGTATGAGTCATATGATTAAATGGCTGTCTGACTGAACTTGAAAAGAGTAAAGAGAGATTGAAAACTTAACTATCACTATGAAGGGGTGGGAAAACACAGGGAATGGGAGGGAGGGAGAGAGTAAGAGAATGAGACACACGCACACAAAGTAAGAGAGAGAGAGAGGAAGAAAAGAGATACGACAGAGACGTTTGCAAACAAAATGACTTGTTATCTGTCCGGACCATTTATGAGAGGGAGAGAGAGAGAGAGAGAGAGAGAGAGAGAGAGAGAGAGAGAGATAGAGAGAGAAGAGGGGGGAATGAATAGATGGAGAGAAAATGGGTGAAATCGAGGGGAACAAATAAAAGGAGTCAGACAGACAGAGAGAGAGAGAGAGAGAGAGAGAGAGAGAGAGAGATAGAGAGAGAGAAGAGGGGGGAATGAATAGATGGAGAGAAAATGGGTGAAATCGAGGGGAACAAATAAAAGGAGTCAGACAGACAGAGAGAGAGAGAGAGAGAGAGAGAGAGAGAGAGAGAGAGAGAGAGACGGGGGAGAGAGAGGGATACGTAAATATAGACAGCGATGCCGAGAGGATAGAAGCAAATGCAAGGAGAGAAAGGGAAAGTGGGAGATAGTTTCAGAGTGGGGGGGGGGGGCAGACATGTATATGCAGACAGAGACATAATAGAGATCAAAAGCATTAATAAAACACTAATTATGTTTCTTGTCACAGCAGCTATATGCACATATGGTGGCCATACTGCAGATACATCCACTTACATTAAATTACAACGTGAGAACAAAAATGAACCCTCATGTTTTTGATATTCTCACGGTTATTAAGCACAATCAGACGTATTCTTCAGTTAACATATTCATTCCGATGAAGCTCAAAGTTACATAATATGTACCGAGACATCACTAGGTCGGACACCACGGCGATTGGCGATGACGGCAATAAAAATCATAAAGGCCTTTAATTTAGGCACTAACGGTGTTAAAGCCGTCTTAAGATGACATGTGTAAATATGCGCATTGCTGAACCGTGAGAAAATACTTATGACTCCCCACTCTTTATCGACCAATCGTGCACTAACAAAACGCGGCGGTTTAATAATAAACCATCGCTAAAGACAAGATAGTAATTATTCGCTCATCTCACTTTGTATGCAAATCCAGAGCGAGCGAGCGAGCGAGCGAGCGAGCGAGCGTGCGTACGCAATGCCGCCGTATACTATATGCGTGAACTCTCGCGTGCGGTCCACGCATATTTCGGACAAGGACATGCAAACAAACGTATAAAGCGAAAGCCGCCGCTGTTGGTCATTTAGCCGAACTCAGGCAGTCCATCTGGCCGGATCGAGCCCGGCGATCGGAGCGGTGGGAATTAGCTTTCGGTGTATTCTCACGGGGGCACGGCAAACAGTTTTGTTGTCTCTTTTTATTACCACCAACAAAAAAAAAAATCGCTCTCTTTCTCTCGCTCTATTCTTCTTCCCAGAGGCGTTAATTACGATGCAATTTGTGTGATGAGCGCAGACGGTATTGTCCATACTTCACACTTGTCTTGCTCTATCCAATAATACTGAAGGATTAATCGGAAATTGTATTTTTACTTACGCCAATCAAGTTTGTGCATGGGAGAGAAAGGACCTTATGTGGTAATACTGCTCCGTTACTTATTTAATCGGTCTCTGTTGTTATCAACGAGTAAGAACAATAGTTTGTTGATTATATTTTTCATGATGGAAACAAACGGAAAGAACAAAGAAAAGTAAAAACAAGATGAAAACAACCACTACTGCAGAACGCAGGTACATGAGTAAACAAAGAACAATTAATATAATAACAAAATAACATGAAAGTTTGGGAGGGCTAGAACACAGAGAAGACAATAAAGTTCATAACAAAGAAGAGAGAGAATGAGGTGGGAAGGAAGATGGAGAAGAGTCAGAATGATTATTTGTCGTAAGATCAGAAAGAGAACATTAAGAAGAGAAAGAAAGGAGGGGAAGAGAAACTAGACGATGACGGAGGACAACAAGAAGAAAGGAAAGAAGAAGAGGAAGCAGAAAAAAGAAGAAAAGAAAGTAAAGAAAATGCAGAAGGTGAAGAGGAAGACGAGGAAAGACGAAGAAGAAGAAAAGATGATGAAAAAGAAGAAGAGTGAAGAGAAGAATACAGAAAGGAGGAAAAGAGGAAGGAGGAGAAGAAAGAGAAAATGAATGAAGAAAATAAGACGAACAAGCACTTCACAAGTAGACGGGAGAGATAGCACAAAACAGACATGTGAAAAACAACAAGAAGGAGAAGAAGAAGAGGAAGGAGGAGAGGAAAGAGAGATGAAGAAGGAGAAGGAGAGTGAACAAGAAAAGGGACAGAGGTACTAACATCAGACATGAAAGGAGAACAATAAGCAGAAAAAAACACATAAAATGACATCCCAATTTTGAATACCAAATGTCCTCACGCGAAGAAAAACCGCAACCGATTTTATTTGGGAAACGGAATATGACAAATCTAGTTACATCCTCCGATATTGTGATAGACCTTTCATGCTTCTTTCCACACGAGCAAGCTAGCAAAAGGGGGCGGAAATAAAGGCAGAGCGAGTTCTGCTAATTCTTTTCCCCCTTTTTTGAACCATCACATCAGGTGGAATATTGTACTGAGAGGATGTGAAGGATGCCGCTAATTGGACGAATTATTGTCAGTCATCGGCGTATTCTGGCGGCACAGTGCAAGACGTCACGATGCGGAGGTCACGTGATAAGTTCAAATCACAATTATCAGCAAGTGTACATAAACAGGCTACATGAAAAGAGAGAACGACAAATAAAAGGTAAAAAGGGAACTTTAAATTCTTTCTGTGCAGTGTAGTTGGTAATATTGTGATAACCCTTTGTCGAATGGAATGGAAAGACATGCTTGACTTTGATATGGAAAATAGAAAACCCAGATTGAAGGTTTGCCAGAACAGTCAGTCTTGTTTTTGACATCACACGTCAAACTCATGATATGTGAAGAGGAAAACGAAAAGGACGTCGAAATTCGATCTAAACCAACCAAATGTATATCCAATGATCTTGAATGCATTATTTGTGTTTAAGATTGGGCAATCGAAGTCATGGCCTTTTAGGGGACATTAATGCCTCTGGTAACTATACCAACAAAGGGAAAATATCCATCTAGTGGGTAAGACAAAGTATGCGGTCGGACACATTGGTGCCCGGCCTCTTGGGCCCTTTAAAAAATTGATACATGCAAATGTAAATGAGTTTCGGGTTTCTGCTGTATGAACGGTGTAACCTTTAGGAGGGGAGGGGAAGTGGGGGGGGGGGGGTATATCATCAAGTACTTCCACCAGGCATAATCGTGATTTTAGTGCGCAAATTAATCAAAAGGTGGAGGAAGGTCACACGACCTAGAACTCAGGCCACTGACCATCATGACATGACCATGATGACCAATCGGCACCCGTGGGGACCAGCACGTACGGTCAAGACCACTTCACCGGACAAACTGCTATCTATTTCATTCAACATGTGCATCTCCAAGCGAAGAAAATATCATTTCCTGCATCTGCTCCGAACCGTCAAGCATTGCCAGGTATCCTCTCTACTCTAATGATAGTCTGGCATTCAGGCTGTTCCATATTTAAATAGTTATACACAATAATGCCTTCAGTACTTTGACTATAATCAACGCATACACTCAAAATTATTAGTAAAGTTGGTACATTGCCACAAAAATTTAGTCTCAAAAAATTTTGTCTCAAAATTTCTGTCTGTTTTGTATAATTGAAATTCAATTTGTACAGTTATGTAATCTGGAGTATGTATATGAATTTATTGTTTTTCGAAAAGCCATGTGAAAAGTGAATTTCCTTTTGGACAATAAAGAACTCAATTCAATTAAATTTTTAATCCTAACTGACAAATAGAGTCTAGTACCCTAAGACTAGTCCCTGTATAAATCTGCTCTTTTATCAGCCCGTCGTAGGCGAGCCACAGAAGGAAGTCTACTGCAGCCAAACTTGTTTCTTGATTATTGAAGTTTGGTTTGAAAATGTCCAGCAGCCTGAAAGCCGAGACATTTCAAGCAATAACTAATACTGCGAGTTTTTACCATGTTTAACCTTTGAATGCCGCGATTGGTGTTTACTGATCGTGAAAAAGTACTTAAGGATGGTTGATTATCAGTTTGATTCGCTGGAAATCTTTATGTCCCATTTTCTGTCGTAAAATAAGGTATGATCAAGGTTTAAAGATAAACAAAAATACTCAACAAAAGGCAACAAAACAATGGAAACTTAAAATTATGACAGCAGAGGATTATTCCCGAACACCTAACTTTCTCTTAAAACCCAATTCCTAAGAAAAAAAATCAGTGGTTTAACTGACGTGTGTTCGCGTCGGTGTTCTGTACGACGGCTAGGATTTAAATGAAAATATTCAAGGGTGGTGCGTTGAGGGAAAATACGATATAAATTCGCAAAATTGCTTCCATTGCTTTCATCCAAATTGTAAATTTCAGTTTAGAATTCAAGGAGACTGAACTTAGATATCATACTATACGCGTTGAAGAAGAGCGAGTGGAAACTACGATTGGCACGAGCAAAAATGCTGCAATTGAGCTTCAAACGTGTTAAAGAGAAGAGAGAAACAGGACAGAAAGCGATAGATGGCGCTCTTTAAGAAAAATCATGGAACACCGAAAGCACCAGTCTGTCTGTTTCGGTTTCTGTTGGGCTGATATTGTCTCGCACAATGTTTGGTCATTAGTGAAGGGATAATTTCTGCCTTTACTCATATTTGATTTATGTGTGCATTCATTTATTAATTTGTCTATTTAGATAAACATATCATTGAAAAGAAGTAGAGTAAACTGAAATAGAAAAAATGTAATGACTTTAGATAACTTTGTTCAGGCAAATCCGCCACAAGCGAAAGTTTATAGGAATTTCGCCTTCCTTCCACCGAAAGCTTATCTTTTGCAAGGTATGAATCCATTTTTAATTATGATCTGCAATTATATTCTAATACTTTCAAAATATGTGAAAAATGTATGATTTCAACGTTCAGTTATGTATCAAATGTATTCAATGTTTGAAGGAAAAACAATATTTCAAATAAAACAAATCAAATTATATATCAATATAAATTATGTTTAATCACCTCTTCAGTTAGTGAATGTTTGAAACAAAGAATAAATTCCTTCTTTCTTGGCTCTGCTCGTTGTGTATGTTCTTTGAATGAGAGCGATATAAGTCTATTTATCAACAAGAACACAAAAGGGATAGTTCACCCTGAAGCTAAGTATGTTTCAAAAAAGCAGAAACATGAAAGACACATATTAATGAAGGTTTGATGAAAATTCGTCAAAGGATAAGAAAATTATGATCTGTTGCCATTTTTATTTCGTGACTTCACGTGTGAGATGCTCTCTCATGTGTTGTGTACAATTCTTTTCGAAAATGTGTATTTTCTCAAAACAATATGCACCCTTCTCCTTGTGCATTTGAAACATCATTATAAATACGTTTTACCTATATGAAAACAAATCATTCCGTTGTCAAAAACAGAAACAAATGCAATTTATGTAATTTTACTGTACTTGGGCGGATTTTCGTCAAACCATCGCTAACACATTTCTTACATGTGTCTGCTTTTATTGAAACCAATTTATCTTCAGGGTGAACTATCGCTTTAAGACTTGTCACAGCTGTCAATCATATCAAACATTTCAGTTTATCAAACAAATAATATACCCATTTGTGAGATCGATTATTAAATGTATTCGCCCCTCTATTTAACTGTTTGTTACAGAGGTCTGTCAAACAACACGTGAAAAGAAAACATTTGCACTTACTCAAATATAATCATCATCAATAAATTCAATAAGAAAAAAATCATTCTTATCCCCATATCACAGAGTCAATAAAATTTTAAAAATCGGTTGTTGCTAAGGTCTGTCAAAGAACGCAGGAAAAGAATACATCTGCACTTACTCAAGTATCATTGTCATAAATACAATCAATAGAAATAGAGGATCGTAATCCACCATATCACAGAGTCAATAAAATCAAGGATACGACCACAAGTTTGGACGAAATTAAGGAATAATATTGGCTATAACAGAGGGGTAAAGGTGCGTTCACACGGAACCGTGTTGCCGTTGCCGCTTGCCGCTTTGCTGTTTACCTCCGGAACTATGACGCCCACGATTTCCCGACGCGGTAAATCCCGCAAATCCATCACCTGGCAATGCGGGAATGCCAGTGTAATTCATCCGTCCGCAAGAGGCGAGAAAACATGGACAAGGTCTTAGAAAGGGTTGTGTCGCGGTAAACGGCAAGCCGCAGCGGCAAAGTGTGAACAGGCCTGTGGAGTTGGCTAGCCGAGAGGCCGCGCTCTCACTAACAATTGAAGTTGATCTTTACGAGTCCCCGGCAGGCTCTGTGATTGACGCGTAACGATCACAGCACACCGCCATGTGGCACCGCGGACAGGGCCAGAAACACGAAACAGATGTACCTACACGGACTTACGACTCCGCGGGGAGGAATCGACCAATTAGCAACAACAAAGGAGAGTTACAATTATGATATTTCAATGGATATCAATTACAGGGAATGAAATGTTGAAAATGGGAATTCATGACGATTGTCAGGCAGTGACGTATGAAGAATTTGATATCGATAACGAGGGAAAACAGAGACGGTAGGAGGGAAAGCCGCAAAGACAATAAATTATCATTTTTTTAACATATTTACTATTTCAGAGATATTCATCTTTTTTTTTCAAAGATATAATCAAATACTCAAAGACCATTGACCTCTCTAATGTTTTGGTTTACACAAACGGCCTATTTGTTTCTCCTTCCCACTTTTATTCAAAACGCTGCCAAAAATGATAATTCACAATACATTTCGTTTATCAACCAAATATACATAGGTAGATTGTAAAACGATTTGTTCTTTATTGATTAAGCATTTTCTTGTTTATTCATCAATTGTGTTTCGACATTTTATCAGGCTTCAGTTTTAAAAATCAAACACGTTATTAGACAGACTATTACTAAAATAGTATTAAGAAATTGTGATTGTTGACACTTTCTTGACACATTACTATCTTTTATTATATTGTTAATATTGCTCTTGTTTTTGTCTTCATCGTCGTGACTACAGTCAAGAAACAAAAGTAGAAACAGTAGTACAATTGTCATTATTATTGATATTATAACTACTATAGTAGTAGAAGTAGTAGTAGTAGTAGTAGTAGTAGTAGTAGTAGTAGTAGTAGTAGTAGTAGTAGTAGTAGTATTAAGAAGCTACTAATCACCATCAATAAGCTGGTTTGAATCGTGAGTAACCTATATCATATTACTAACAAAAGAAATCCCCAAATATAGGTCTATTATAAGCGCAAATATAAAGATATCTCCTTTCTTTTTGTTTTAAAGCAGCAAATGGAGTATTACTCGACTAGTGCTTTCGTGATAAGGGCTATCAGATTCACAGAGTTGTCAAATTATATTAGGGAAACATGACGGTAGGATTATACTAAACCACTGGGCTCATCCGCCGATAGAGATATATCATGAAGAGCGTAATAGATACCAGATGCGCGATTAAGAGGGCGCGTGAAGTTGTCACCCCCCAAAATCAGTGAGATTTCCGAGATACATAAAAAGTGAGAAGTAAGACTTTTGAGAAAGGTCAAAACCCGTCTTTACCACTTTCAGTTTTTGACTCTGTGCACGGAGCGGTAGCCGGAACTACTTTAAAGGCACAGTCGGAAGTTTGTGCGTTACAATAAAGTGACAAGTAACCTATCATATAGGCCCTGTTGCATAAAACTTACACAGTTACACCATCAGTGGTAAAAGTTTTATGCAACGGGGTCCAGATTAATGTTCAAAGTTCAGTAGATATTTTCCATGCATTTCAAACAAGACATGCAACCAAATGCAAATGGTTCATGGTAAATGATTTAGCATTAATGTTTGGCATGATAATCGGTTAATCGTTACTAATGTTCTGATACCATCTGTTAAAACAAACAAATGAACGAGAGACAGGGGACAGCCTCTAGGAAATACTAAGCTCTCTCTCTCTCTCTCTCTCTCTCACTCTCTCTCTCTCTCTCTCTCTCTCTATCCTATCTCTCTCTCTCTCTCTCTCTCTCTCTCTCTCTCTCTCTCTCTCTCTCTCTCTCTCGATTAAAGATGGTAGAGCATGGTAGAAATAAGACAGGAAATGAAATTATCTCGCTTCTCTCCACCCTCTCTATATGTCTCACTCTCCCCCTTCTCCCTACCACTTTACTTTCCATCTTTCTCTCACATTCGTTTCACCCCCCCCCCCCTCTTTATCTTTATCTCTATATCATTCTCTCTGTGTCAGCCGCTGTCTCCCTTTTCCTGCTCTCTCTCTCTCCCTCTTCTCCTCTCTTTTTTCTCTTCCCCCTCTTTCTATCTCTTCCCAGTCTCTCTTTTTTGCACAATATGCGACAGTGGCACATCACGAGTTAATGAAGCAGCCGTTTTGTCATGTTTCTGTATTTTGATGAAGGGAATAAATATTTTCCATAAATGTATTTTTTATGTGCGTAAAAAACACGTGTCTCGTGAAAATTTGAGTATATTAATTTTTCCCCAAAGGTGCACAACTTATACATGTTATAGCAGGTTATAGCAGAGTAGCTCGCAAGGATCGTCACAACTGTAACAATTTGAAAATTCATCACTCTGTTATCCTTTAGCGGATTTTTGTCAACCTTCCCTAATTTGTTTCTGTCTTGAAAACCACTTAACGTCAAGGGAAACTTTCCCTTTAAGCCCTTTCTCGATAGAGAAAGGTGCAAGAAGGGACAGCATAGAGGTTTGAGGAATGGGGGAATTATTGCTAGGAAATTAAATGGAATTAGGAGGCGTTCCGCTGCCTCGTCACGTATGATTTACGAAGTGAAGATGTCAAAAACCTTTCTCTGATCGAAAAAAAACCTTTCCCTCGTTGAAGAAGCGAATGTCAAAAGTTTTTTTAAAAAATCTTCTAAGAGGAGAATTGTTGTTTCAAGTTATCTGGTGAAGACTTCAAACAAAAAATTAACCTGACGTTAGGCATAAAATTATATCAAGACTTGCGTTAAAGAGACATACTCCAGTGAAACGTTTTCAATTTCTGTAACATATGCATATTTTTGTTCTTTGTAAATACACATGTAATTTATTGAATTACCCATTTATATTCCTGTTTTACAAGGGAAATGTTCATATGTTTAAATGCAATCTACATATGAAAGAATGTGTGTATTTGAATGCGAAAATAGCATCAATATTTAGTAGTTGTAGCTCTGACGTCCAATACATTTGCATCTTTCTCAATACTGAAACCGGAATCTTAATAATTTATCGCAAAAATTAATCCTTTCCAATCTGTCACCGCTTTCATCTCATCTTGCACGGGTCTCTCAGACAGTTGTGACCGAGTTCGACGCATATCTTCGTGGCACTTATGGTATGGAATACTTTATTTTCCTCCCTGTCTTCCGCTAATTAATTGCAGGTGCCGTCGGGCCAGAGAAACGACACCTTAGACACCTTGGTGTATCCAGGGGCGTAGACAGAGGTTTGCGAAAGGGACAATGTAGGGGGGGGGGGGGAGGGGGGTAAGAGCATGAAGATTATATAGAAAATAATTCCACTGAATGTTAATAAATGCCACCAAATAATGTAGTGGGGGGGGGGGGGTAATCTGCACCACATGTTTCCTTATTCATTCTTGGCCACTGTTCTCTCTCATTAGATACTTTCTCTTTCATTACATCTGTCCTTCATCGTTTGTCCCACCTTCATCCATTTTTGCATCCGTTTCATTCTTCTTTGCTCTTTCCCCAATTACTTCTTTATATCGTACTCTAGACAATACCCGTTACTATCTTCGGTATGGGATGGGGGTAGCGACCCTTCTACGCCCTTCCCCGTAACACGCCCTCCCCCTCCCCCTATTTCAAACACGTCAATGCCTGAACCCATCAACCGTTCATTCTTCTTTCCTCATTTCTAAATAACTTTATTTTGTATTTGTCTCTTAACTGGTATATCCTGAGTAAATCTTCAGCTTCGGTTTGGATGGGGGCATCGACGATCATAACCCCCCCCCCCCCCCTCTATGAAATATATAAATGCATTTAAGCCATCAACGACACGTTTATAATTTACGGTACATCGTCAACTATCACCTCGCGGAAACCAGATATGACTCCTTTCCGAGGTGATTTCATCGGGCTTCTGGATGTCGGGATATCATATTTGTCACCAATCATAAAACGAATATTCCTCTTTTTCACGTCTGCTGTCTGGTCGTGGTGCCTGTCTGTTTTGGAGGAATATCACTGAATAGCTTCAATAATTCATCCCCACTCATTTTACACTTGTCAATAGTTTGTATGGTGTATTGTTTACATAATAATTGTGTATACTACATCGATATTGCTACCGAGATTGTCTCTTTTTCTTAGAGTGAAATAAAAATTTAAATAAATGAAATAAACAAAAGGTGTTTCATAGTGCTGTTATATCAAAACATTGAATTTCGAAATGTATTTCTGCCATGTATACCCCTTTGGTTTTTTTATTTTTTTTTCAGGTGAAATACTAAGCAAATTTTCATTGATATCTCAATAAATGCAAAAAAAAGCCCTAAGTAACTCGCATGATTATTTTAATGTACCTTGTTGTAGTGAAAATACTTTTTACCGAGTGCATGGGATTTGTCTCTGACAGGTTTTGTCGTAGCTCATTCTAAATGTAGAACAGCCTCTTTGGTTGTGTCATGTGTCAAATGCTGGCAATTCTGTTACTCATGCTAATTCTAGACAGAATAGATTATTACAACAAAATAATCTAATGAATGCAACATATTTATTACGATATGATCATTCTAAGATTATAGAAAGGAATATAAAGTTCTTTTGAAGTACTTGACTAAAAAAAAAAAAAAAAATATATATATATATATAATAGATCACTTGGTTACCTGTTATCCTTAAATTGTATCATATTTTTTTCAATAGAAGAAAAATGTCTTTAGTAATTCTCAAAACAATGTAAATGAACATAAGACCAAGGCAATATCGTAATAAGTAAAATGAAAATTCCTTAGATCGCGCCTTACAGTTTACTCATGACAAAAAGAATATGATCGCAAAAACAAATTTAGATTATCTTCATTATAATCATGCAATTCTGTTATTATACAGACATGAATTTAGTAAGAGAAAAGACTTGCATCGTGCAATGTGCATCGGCACAGTTTTTCATATCATCCCCCATGCAATCACATTACCGAAATAGATTCAAATCAACAATAATGCTTGTTATAGCGTCTTACAGCACATCTCCCAGATTGAATAGAATATACATGTAGTTGTGGCAATCTAATCCCCCAACTATCTTTTAAGGAAGTCAAGGTCCCATCCCATTTTATGGGATTGGGACGCTAAAATGTTCAGGTTATATCTGCAATTCATCAGTGTTTAAAACGTGTACATTCAAAGATCAACTTTTCTCAAGGTTCATATGATTTACACTTTTGAGAGAGAGGTAGCCTAGGTACTAGGCTGTGAGGTGTATAGACGCAACCCAGTCTATCAAAAACAATGTCTGCTAACACAGACTATGCTCCAATCCCACCCTGAAGAAACCAGAGGAGCCATGACGTAATTAGGGCGTAATCTGTTTTACCAGACTTAGTTGTTAACAGACTGGGTTTTGTCCATGCGACTCGCAGCCAAGTACCTAAGCTAAGAGGGAGGGAGAGCGTCAAGCTCAGGGGGAATGAGTTGTGAGGAAGAAGAATAAGCGACAGCTCGAAGGCGTGGAAAGTACTATGTTTCTATGGTAACGGGATGCGTTTCTCTCCTGGTGTCTCTTGCCAGTCCTCTCCTCTCATTCTGGTTGGGATCCTGTAGAGTAAAAATAGATAAAACGGTTACCGTGGTTACAGGTAAGGGTAGACGTGGTCATGATAGTGGGTCATTATCTTAATAGCAGAGCAGTTCTGATATGTTAAACCGTGGATCAAATGTACCGTTTTCATTTGGTTTCAGGAAAACGTGAAGCATCAACGTTATATACCGGCACCAGTTAATAAAATCGTTTCCGTCATGTACTCACAACTTTCCCCGTAATTGCGTAGGAATGACTTATTACATTCACCTTTTCGTAATTCGTAATGATTCGTAATTCAGTCATTCAGTGGATCGCACTTTGAATGCTTGTTGTTGCTACTCGGACAAACCTCGCACAATCTTCGGAGTTACCAAGACACATGCAAGAGCAACGTATTGTTTGAACGACGTGAATAAAATGTGCATACATAATGAAACTGGTCGATCGAAAACGGAACGTAATCACGGCAGAATCGTTTTTATATGTGATGCTAGGAACCATCACGTAAACAGGATGCACAAATGTCCACTTGATTTGGTGAACGATACAAACTGGCTTTGTGTGCAACAGCTGAAACAAATGACTCGTGACAGACAATTTATTATACGTGCATAAAAATTTGCTGAAAAAAGTTCACAGTAACAGCGCGAGCAATGGAAAGCTTTGTTACACGTGGTATTACGAGAAGGAACATGGTAGAAATGGAAATTATAGTGAAAGAAATGACATCGATTAAATGAAGTTGGACCGGCCATCTAGCCATTAGGTAAGATGCCAGATGAACAAGCACATTGAAGGATAGTCCACCCTGAGGTTGAATTGGGTTTGATTATAGTAAGAAAATAAAAGTAACATATTAACGAAGGTTTGACAGAAATCCGTCAAAGGATAACAAAGTTATGGTTTGTTTTGATAAGTTTTGATTTTGTGACGTCACTTGCGAGATGGATAGAGCGTTCTAAAGATGTCTTAAAAGCGATGGTTTATGGGGACTGTACAGAGCGAAATGATTGCAAAATAAGTAACGAATCGGGGAAAATAAAGATGAAAATTGGAGAAAGGAACAAACGTTTGCGAGAAAGAAATTACACATGGTGATAGAGGCGTAAAGCAGCAAACAATTTGGAAAGATCGTAAATGAGTATTACAGTCATGTTTCAACGAAGAGTGAAATGTTAAAAATGACAAAATAATGACTTTTTTTAATCGCGCTTGTTGTTCGCCTGGGTGTCTTTAACAACACCAATCTCCTTTTTCTTTGTTATACCGCAATTTTCGGTTATATCACCAAAACCGACTACAGAGGATTAAAAAAAACCTAATTGTTATACAAATTTCAAAAAATTTCTTCGTTATTTTCATTAAATTGGAGCTATTTTCACACGACCCCCCCCCCCCCCCAAAAAAAAAAAAAAAAAAAAGAAATAACAACAACAACCGATTAATCTAGCCAGTTGAAATAAAAAAAAAAAAATATATATATATATATCCACCTCATCACACCAATTGCCTTGTTCATGTTGTTACTGAATATTAAATATGTACTGAAAGAAGAGAGCCACAAAGCTTGGAAAGACATATGATACAGGCCTATGTGGAGAGCGCAAACTGAAAATAAGCGAAATTGGAATGGCCATACATTTCCTTTGTACCCATGCAAATATTTGTATACTCTTCATATAATTGCACTTACTTTATTAAATCAGGCATGCGTGACTGCGGAATCCATTGACATTTTTTAAAACAATTTAATATTCGTTCGGGGATATACGGAAGAGACGCCAAAGCACTCCGACAACAATATCATGTTTTCGCTTTGCGTCGGATTATGGCAGTACAACAATATTTTTCCGTTCTGCTTCGCTTCAATTTGAATTGTTATTGCTTAATTTCATATTGCTGCAGAATCTGCTATGTACAGCTTTCTATCCGCAGCGAATTATGTAGCAAATGAATGCAAAATAATGAACTCATGAGCAATGTAGGCTTACAGAATATATTAATAATCGACCAAACAAATAAACATTGAACAATGTTGACATTACAAGAGAAAACTCTGACCACAATCAATTGATGAATCGTACATTGATGGTTCACATTTACATGATAAAATCAACTGATTATCGTGTTTATAGTCATGATTGAGTTATACTGCTATTGATAGTAACTTTTTACAATTTTGATTTCTTGATCATTAACAAATCATTATCATTTACTTTAGTTATGTGGTGCAAAACGTTTGTCTGCCTTATCAAAGAACTCAAAATTGTTTTCCACATATTCGCAATTGTAGCTGAAAATACACTACATTATTTTACAAACATACATCTCATGATATGATTAAAAGTTATGAATGTAATGAAGTATATGCTGATAAATCAATAAACTTATGTTGTATTTTAGTATTGAATGGCTAAAAACAAACATTCATCGTTCTCACCTTCTGTATTGACTCCTCTTTCGACGAATCGACCACGGTCTTCGCCGACTTCACTAGCAGGATGAGGATGATCAGGACCCCGATGCCGAACAGAATCCACTGGAGGGCGGTGGCGATGGTCCAGATGTAGACGAAGCCGAGTTTAAATTTCGTAACCATCTGGTCGTCGACCTCCACACTCTATGTGAAACATAATTACCGGAATAAGTGTATTTTATCATCGCAGTTTGATAATATGTTTTTGGTTTGCTCTTTTTTTTTACAGCATTGGAAGATTATGCAGGTACATCCTATAGCAACTTATAGCCAGTAGTGCATTTAGTATGTACATTGGAAAATTGGAGAGATCTAACATGCCCGAAGACGTTTATAATGATAGACCGCTCATAAACCGTATACAGAACAATACAAAATTGTGATTACAACAATAATGTTACAATAATTACTTGGGTATTACTTAAATGCACTTAAAGACTATTTGCAAAAGACAAGAAACTCAGCATGAATCAGCAGTATACCCTGATAATAACGTCTATGAAATCTGTCAGAGCTTCACGAACATTGTCAGAAGCGAAAAACTATCCTTGTTTACATTTAAATCACAGCGAGCATAGTCTCCCTTCCTAATCCTATAGTCCCTCTCAGCGCGCGATACGGGTATTACTCACATTGAACGCATGCACCGTGGAGAGCACAACTGCGGACCATAGCGCACATCGGTCTCACGATTCTAGACTATAGGTTTCAGATGACCCGCTCAAAATCTCCACAAACTCTATTGATCGCTATAATTTCGCTTAAAATCAGTTTCCACTCCCAGTTTTGGGAGGGAAATTCTCATACATTATTTGGTGTTTTTTTTTTTTTCATTTTTCTGTGGTTTCTACATAACGTACTTTGTTTTAACCTACAAAATGGATACCCGGTCTTTAAATTCAAATCAGGTGCAGTTATGATAACGATTACGGGATCACGTGATACTGTCTGATTTAAACAACTATATCAATTCGAGTCGATTTCTTTATATGATCCTGAAATTAATCGAGAATCACATAGAAGGGTCCTTCTATGATTATGCTCATCACGCAACCATTTCAAGAAAATTAATCGATGAAATATCATCAAACATGTCAAACGTGCTTCTAAAAACTTAGACATACCTTGACTTTATGATGTGCCAATTCCAGCTTGATTCAAGTTGTAACCCATTTCTGATTATTTTTCAAAAGGGTCAAGTCTTTTTTATACCTAGTACTTACCCATGGCTGTTGCTCTATTGTTGACATTGTCAAATAATGTGACCCATTGTATGGCCCACATCGCTGACAGATGCAATGTCTCCTCTAAAATGTTCACATAACCGTTGCTTATAACATATTTGACATGTATCATTTCAACATCAATACGTTGTCGATTCAGTATTTTCATTCGCATGAAGAACATGACATTACAAAATGTTGAATTCGTCACATAACCATAATGCTTCGAACAGATCTGATATTCGTCATGTTGATATCAATAAGATATCCGAGTCAATATTTTCATTACCATTCAAAATATTGTCAAACGTGACATTTTTTATGAATACATTGAATGAACATATTTTATTCATGACAGGGAAGGATGTAGTGTACCACGTGTTTCTGATCTTTGCCTTTCCCGAGCATCTAACATTGGCAACGCCATATTTGGAGACGAAACCGTCATTATGATGAAAGTGCCTATTTATACAAAAAGTCATCTTTCCGTCATTTGGGTTTCACTGCAGACACAGGTGCGGTTTTCTAGCTAGCTTTATTTTTAGGGCAGGGGAGGGGTTTCATTAATCTGGGTTGAATGAAATGATTGATTGATTGACTGGTGTTGTTGTTGTTATTGGTGTTGTGCTTTGTTTCGGCGGTAGGTTGGTGTTTGGTTGGCGGTTCTTCGCTGTAGAATGACGAATGATTCGATAGCGGAAGGGAGTGTTAATGTGAGATTAATGATGTCACACCCACCTGTTGAATCCATAGGAGCGGGAGATACATTTCCCTCAGACTACCCGTGTTCCTGACAGATGGGTGGATGGGTGGATGGATAGTGGGAGAGATAAGGGGAGGGAGAGAAGGATATCGGGAGGGAGGGAGGGGAGAGACGGGAATACATTTAAAGGTTGAAAGAGAGATAGAGAGAGAAGGGGTGCAAGAGGGAAATACGTAGAGGGTGAGTACATGGAGAGAAAGAGAGAGGGAGAGAGAGGGAATGAGAGAGGGAGAGGGGGACAGAATGGGACAGATATACAAACATAGCGAACAGCACAAGGGAAAAAGACAAAGAGGTAGAGAGAGAGAGAGAGAGAGAGAGAGAGAGAGAGAGAGAGAGAGAGAGAGAGGGAGGGGAGCGGGGGAAAAGAGAGAGTGTGTGAGAAGGGGGGGGGGGGATTCTCATCAAACTTAAATACAGTATTGACCATATTGATATGCATAGGAATAAGATTCTGACCCACGCGAAGCTGAAGAAAATCACAATTCTATGTAATTGAACAAAGAATTATTGTCAGAAAAGTTCTAACGAATATTATAACATTGTTTCTTCAAATAATGTATTCAAATGGACGCATTAAACATCATGTTGTTCGGTAACTAACTCGCAATTCTCGAATTCCCGAACAAATTATGGTGACACGTATTTCTAATTGATAAAATCATGTAGTAGAAACGTGACAGAAACAACAAAATTACACATGACTGAAACTGAACAATCAACACTCACTTCAGTCCCCAAACTGGTTTTATAAACATGTTGACTTGAACGCGAAATCTCATCACAAATGGTAGCCCGGTTTTCTAGAAAATATAAGAAAATAAAAGGAAAGGAAATGAAAGGAAATATATAAGCAAACACATGCAATTGTTGTGTGTAAGAACAATCAGAGGGGGGCGGGGCGGGTGAAGGTGGGAGAGCCAGATAAAGATAAAGGTACTCGGAGGGTGAGAAGGGGGTAGTGCGTCGATAGGGGGGGGGGGGGGGGGAGGGGGGGAGGGGGGAGGGGGGGAGGGGGGAGGGGGGAGGGGGAGGGGGGAGGGGGGAGGGGAGGGGGGAAGCGGGATAATTTGTTTGATATCCCGTCTTTGACTGTCCTCCCCCTCTCCCCTCCATCTCGAGTAAGAGGAAAAAAGAAGATATTTATAGAAGGAAAGAAGGAGAATGAGAGACACACAGACAGAGCGAGAGATAATGACCAGTCATGTGGAATAAGTATCACAATATAGATGATCATGTACAGTAATCGCAATACCGCATCACATTAACCATGTAATATTGTAATATCGTGGACATTGTAAAAGAACATGGTCCAAACCAACATGTTTCGCAGGATGTAAAGTCAAAGAGAGCAATGTATGTCATGTCGATAAAAACTTGCTTAGAGAGACCGCTCAATGGAGACAAGATATTTGGTCACTATGAGAACGTGGTTTTTATACAGGTTTAGATGGACAACATTTCTCAATGGAAACTGCAAAAGCATACGGTCTTTATAGACAAGTGGTCTTTCAAAAATGTCGATCACCAAAGCAGGTTTGATGATTTCATTAAAGGGTTACTAAATCAGAAAAATAAGTTTCCACTCATCTATGTAAAATTATCCACTAAAAACGAATTTCACATTTTTTGCCGCAATAAATTCTCATTTTGACGAAAATGTGAGAAAATGCACGCCTCCAGTGACGTTAGAGAGGTCAAAATTCCATAAATTGTACAGAAGTCAACAATAGACCATTTTCGTAATGTATTCACAACTTTCCCCCTAACTGCCTAGTAACGCGTTATTTAATTCACCTGTATCTTGTCATTCAGATTCAATGGATGGAATTCACTTTGAATCTATTAGTTGTTGCTACTCGGACAAACCTCGGACAAGATTTGGGGATCCCATTGGTAACGTATTGTTTGAAAGGCGTGAATAAGATATTTTATTCACGCCGTTGGCATTTATGGCATTTTGACTCTTCTGACATCACTGGAGGCGCGCTGTTGTTGTTTTTTTTTTCAATTTTTTGTCAAACGGCAAACGAATGTGACATTCGTTTTTAGTGGATAATTGTACATAGATGAGTGGGAACTTATTTTTCTAATTAAGTAACCCTTTAATAATACGTCTTATTTTTAGGATTTTTGAGGGGGTATAGAAATGTTTGCAGTCACGTCCGCTTCCGGTGTAGTACATTAGTGTATGAGACCGGAAGCGGACATGACTGCAGCAAAATCCGGATGTCGATGTACGGTGCATCATGGGATGATTTTCCACTATATGTGGTAAGGAGAATCGTTTGCAGGAAAGATTACTAACTGGTTCAACCTCGAAATAGCTCTGATGGAGCTGGTCACTTGGCGATAACCCATGAACGTTGTCCAGTAAACTTTGCTGCCCGTCAAGGAAATGTGGGTTAGATATAGCCATTGGGCTGCCTGCGAGGTGTGGGGGAAGAACAAAGGGGGAAAGAGACATTCTCACTTGGGATATGTATTGTCATCAACATCATCCCCTAAATCAATATCTTAATCATCTTCATCATCTTTGTTGTCATGGTTTTCATTTTCGTCATCATCATTAATATCGTCATTATCATCACTAATATCATTATCGTCGGTAGCACTGCAGCAGCATTATCATTACCTCCTTCCTTCACCTTCTCCCCTTCCTTCTTCTCTTCATTGTCTTCTTCCTCTTCCTCCTCCTCTTCCTGATCCTTGTTTTTTTTTTACCTGTTCATCCCGCGATTTCTCCTCTTCCTTCCACTTTTTTTTCCGGCTCATCCTCTTTTTCTCGTATTACTCCTCTTCTACCCCCTTCTCCCCACCCCCTCCTTTTCTCCTCTCCTTCACTTTCTCATCCTCCTCCTCATGCTCCTCCTTCTCCTCACTCATTCTCCCCCCCCCCCCCTTCTACTTTAATATTCAGCGTTAATTTCCTGTATTTCTATTCTATTCTATTTTTTTCTTTGAAATCATCACTACTTACTTGGACCAATGCTTTTCCTCCACTTCCTCCTCCTCCTCTTCCCCCTCACTCATCCTACCCTTTCCCTTTAATATTCCATCATCAATTCCCTGTGGCAGGTCCATTATTCCATATGATCCTCCCTTCCTCACGAGATATCCACACGTCCTCGAAGGGACCATTCCCACTCACCGAACCTGCACGGATCTTGTCGCATCACACCCGACGGCCCACACAGCTCCTGCTGGCCGCTGCAAAAGCCCCTGTTGGCAGGGTTGGCTGTGCCATTCCAGTACGTAGAGGGCGCGAGACCGAATTTGAGCAAGGGCAGAGATTTGTAGTTGACCTCTTCAATGAAGTCAAAAGACATGGACCTGTGAAGTTGATGTTTTGGTTGAAAGAATTTCATTACAAAATCTAAATGAGTGATGAGGTCAAAATATGTTCTCCTTGAATTCGTGTTGGACATCCTTTCAATAGCATATGGTTACAAGTATTCGTTGAACGGAGCGTATATTAACAGTAGATAATGTCGGGTTGTGGATACATGCATTAAACACAAAGTTGGACAGACAGACAGACAGGCAAACAAATAATTGATAGGAAGGTATGTTTACAAATATATCGACATACATGTGTACTGATACATCAATAGATATATTGAACATAGCTAGATTCATATATAATGTAAACTTTATTTGTATGATAAATAGATACATAGACCACACACATTTTAAGAGAGAAATAATAAAAAAAATATGCAGATAAATAAAGATATATCTACATAGCTAGCCACGTAGCTAATTGTTCATGTTGATAATGACATTTTCAATTGGTAGATAAGCGTAATAATGCTAGACATAAAATAGAAACATTGATATATGGACTGGCATTATAATTCTGTAAAATTATGTTTACGCGTGCAATTATGTTCAACAGGCTGTCATGGACACGTATAAAGTACAGGAATGATAAATATTTCAATTCCTATATATATGACATGTAAGATAAAAACAAAATGTCTACATAATCAAATTTTATCTATCAGTCATACCTGCACATGGCCGGGTTGTACATATAGAGTGTCTCATTCTTTTGTATATCGGGGTGGAACTTCGAACCATCTGTAATTGATTAATAACATAAAATTATTTTTTTAATACCAGACAAAGAGAAACAATATTGGTTTAAAATGTATTATCGGTGCA
The DNA here is from genome assembly GCA_963669155.1 of Arbacia lixula. Taxonomy (NCBI): domain Eukaryota; kingdom Metazoa; phylum Echinodermata; class Echinoidea; order Arbacioida; family Arbaciidae; genus Arbacia; species Arbacia lixula. The sequence goes on along the minus strand of OZ022586.1, from coordinate 18,755,722 downwards.
ATAATGCCTCAATGGCGCATAAAGAGATAAAAAGCTTACATTTTATATTTCAGTTGTATTATTGCTGCTCTTATTACTATATGCGATAATATCCCGTTGTGTATTAAAAACTATTAACTGTTTCTCTGTGAGTATAGTAAGTATCATTTTTGAAAGCAGGTACATGTAGCACATAAAGAGATAATAAATCGGGTGTATGTATTTTTTTACGAAAGTACTAAATTATTATCGCTTGTTCCTAATAAAACTGCACTGCATGAAAACAACTATTCATTTTGCCACCTTTAACTCGCGATCTTGCATGACATTCTGATGTTGTGTACATTCAACGATTGTATAATCAAAATAGATGTGATATTCCTATCACAAGCTTAAAACCACTTGATTTACTGATACCATAATCACGATTTGGAAAATCTCGAAATCTACTTCACGTGATATTTTATGCTTATCATCACCATCGCCATCAGCATCAGCATCACCATCAGTGTCACCACCATCCCCATCGTCATCATCACCATCATCATCATCATCATCATCGCCATCCTCACCATAATTGTCATTATCATCGCCATCATCACCATCATTGTCATCATCATCATCGTCATCATCATAGTCATCATCATCATCGTCATCATCATTGTCATCATCATCATCGCCATCCTCACCATCATTGTCATCATCATCGCCATCATCACCATCATTGTCATCATCACCATCATCATCATCATTGTCATCATCATCATCGCCATCCTCACCATCATTGTCATCATCATCGCCATCATCACCATCATTGTCATCATCATCATCGTCATCATCACAATCATCCTCATCCTCCTCCTCCTCCTCCTCCTCCTCCTCCTTCTCCTCATCACCATCACCACCACCATCATCACGTCACCAACACCATAATTACCATCATCACCATCACCATCACCATCACCATCACCATCACCATCACCATCACCACCACCATCATCATCATCATCATCATCATCATCATCATCATCATCATCATCATCATCATCAGGAAGGCCAAAATATTAACATTACATCTTACATCTCATTTTACTTTGGACAGTGATCAAGTCGATTAAAATTAGGCCAATATTTTTTATCACCTGAACTTTTTTGCAAGTCGTTGGCTTCGGCCGACCACCAGAATGAAAGGGCGCCATCGCCGTCGAGTCTGTTGATGAGACTCAACAAACTTTTGTTCTCTTTCCCCGTGAACACTGTGTACAGCTCGGAATGAGACGTGTTTAGCTAAAGTGGGAAGGGAGGGGGGGGGGGCGGGGAGAGAGGGAGAGAGAGGGAGAGAGTGAGAGTAAGAGAGAGAGAGAGAGAGAGAGAGAGAGAGAGAGAGAGAGAGAGAGAGAGAGGGGGGGGGGGGAGTGGGGAGCGGGATGGAGAGAAGGAGATTCAGAGGGGGAGAGGTGAGATCGAGAGATTCAGAGAAAGGTAGTAGAGACAAAGAGAGAGAGAAAGCTTATGATATAAAACTGACATATCAAGCATTTAGACATTTTTTTTTACCATCGCAAACTAGCTACCAAAGCGACAAATGTACAGTAAATCTCGTCATTTCTTAGTCACTTACTCCAAGACAGAAGCCGAAATGCCCTGTATCGAATCCAGGCGGCGGCTCGGTGAAGGGGTTAAACTTATTGGCGACCTTGAGGAGCGCGTCCTCATACCCCCATAGGAATTCCGAAACGGACCGCCTGATGAAGACGTCTTCGCTGAGCTCGCGCACGACTCCGTCGACGATGCTTCGGACGATGAAGAGCTGGTCCTTCATCTTGTACGCTGTGGTCTGAGAGTGAAAGAGAAAGAAAGAGAAAGAGAGAGAGAGAGAGAGAGAGAGAGAGAGAGAGAGGGGGGGGGGTGGGTTGAAGAGTAATTGTCTACTTCATTCCTACTGCATGTACCATACGTATGTCGTCAGATTGAAATAGATTGAAATAGAAGCATTTCTTAATTTTCCTAACATGTATTTGTGCAAAAATACATTAGACAATTTCGATCATAAATCGTGAACACAATGGACAATACGTCTCCTTACAAAAATCTGGAGGGACAGGACATTGGACATGATTGACAAAAGATCCCCATTCTCCGTGACCACTGACGCAAATGGAATAGGGTTCTTTTGCAAGATGAAGATAATCATTATGAAGTTATATTTTCATACACTGAAATATAACTCTGCCATATCTTTACAATTATTGTTGCAGAATGTACCTTTGTATTTTTTTTGGGACAAGCTGTAGAGCACATTGCGGTCTTGGCTTTGTCAACATACATGTCACTTGCATGTATGGGTATCTCTAGTCGCTGCATTGCATCAATTTCGCATCTTGCACAAGATGGAGCGAGCGTACAACAAAACAAAAATATTTCTGACTTGTTTTCAATTTAGTTACAGGATGGAGCACGCAATCCTTACTACTACTGGGTGTATGCCTACAATTTCATTCAAAAATAAAACAAATCGCCTCCCAGTCTATTTGAGGAGTGTTCAGTGCTGTAGTCTTACCGTACCAGACCCGTGTCACTTTTTGAGACAGTGTCATTCACTGTAATTGAGTCTGAGTTTGCAGAATACCTACCATTAGAGGAGCATTTACTGTTGTAATCATGTCCGATTCGGGTCCTACGGATCGACCACTATCGAAGAAGTATCGGAACCGTGTGAAGAAGGACACGGTGCCATTCTTGTTGAAGGTGACGTTGTCTCGATCGATCGTCATCCTGGGTGGGAAAGTCATGATGAAAGGATGAAAGATGAAAATGAGAGAAGAAAAGGTCTCACAGCTCGTTATTTCTAAGGTCCGTTATTCAGAAGGTTCCTTCTTTCAATGGTTCGTTATTCCAGAAATCCGTTATTCCAAAAGTCCTTATTTCAAATTCCAAAGGTCCGTCGTTCCAGAGGTTCTTTATTCCAAACGTTCGTTAATCCGATAATGTAATGGGGTTCGTGAATTCTCAAATTAAATAGAGCTCGTAAATCCGAAAATGAAATAAGGGTTCTTTAAACATAAAATAGAATAGTGTTTATTTAGTTTATCCAAAAATGATTACTGCACTGTAGTTTTTATTTAAAGAAGTTGATTCCACTTCCGGACAAATTAAACCTCCTTAAAGGGGAAGTTCACCCTGAAATTATTTTGGTTTCAATAAAAAGAGACATATGAAAGAAACATATGAGGGAACGTTTGACGAAAATCGGTCAAAGGAAAACAAAGTTATTTGATTTTAAAGTTTTGATTTTGTGACGTCACGTGTGAGGTGCTCTCCCATATGTTGTGTACAAAATAAGTCGATAAATTGCCTTTTTTCTGTTTTTGACAACGGAATGATTTTTTTTTTCGTACAGGTATTTGTGTAAAAACGTATTTCTGATAATGTATCAAACGCACAAGTAAAAGGATGCATATCTTTGTGAGAAAATGCACATTTTCGAAAAAAAATTGTACACAACATATGGGAGAGCACCTCTCATGTGACGTCACAAAATAAAAATTTTAGAATCCAATAACTTTCTTTTCCTTTGACCGATTTTCGTCAAACCTTCACTCATATGTTTCTTTCATTTGTCTCTTTTTATTGAAACCAAAATAATTTCAGGGTGAACTTCCCCTTTAAGTTTCGAAATAACTCAGACCCCCCCCCCCCCCCCCCCCCGCTTCCCAAGAAGAATAACGATGCAGCAAAGCCTGTTTCTGTACCGATTTCAACATTCATAATCAATAAAAAATACTTTTATGATAATTCGTCTGACCTGTAAACGTAAGGTCCTTTCTCCGTAACCCTTGGCCTTTGACCTCTGATGACGGCATCGGGGTTCTCCAGGTTGAAGAAGTAAAAGCTCTGGTAAATGGGGGTGGATGGGTGGGCCCACTGGCTATATACTGGGGAGCTCTGGTCAATCATAGTCACCTGAATGCGTCGAGAGTGCATTTTCAAACGCAAACTGTTATCACGGTCTGGTCAACGCAAGATTTTTGTTGCGTCACTGTGCGCCAGGTCAATACGTGAACTGGCAATAGAAAAGTGAGCTCTGGTCAACCTCGGCCTCATGAGTTTGTAAGCACAAACCGTTATTACAAATGTTGCGCTGCGTTGCTACGCGTCAGGTCAATGCGTCAATTCATTAGTCTCAATGGATGTGCGGTTGAAACCCAGTGTGGCGCGTTGTTGTTGTTGTTGTCGGTGGTGGTGATGATGTTTTAGAGCGGTTTCCATTCGCATATATTATGTACTCTCCAGTACGGATTTATGCCGTACGATTTGTCCGTTAGGTTACATTACGATTCTTTGACGCATTTATCTGGACAGGCTCTCATTAGTCTATTTTGCAAGCACAAATATTTGTCAGTCGGTGAATGAGCCTAAACTGCAGTCACCAGCTCATAATGATATATGTTTGTACAGCAGACCCAATTGGCAATTATGTATTATTCATTGACCATTACCGCTAGTGAGTCTGGGAAGGAAGATGTTAGGAAGGAGAAGAAACACTATCATAATTATATTCAAACATCAGTATGTGTACCTATGTGTTCATGCTAATGAATGTTAAAAGGATTCCACAATCAGGACAGAGCTTTAATGTACTAGCACCTGCTCTCAACAATATGATGCATCGGCGATTGCGTCACGTTCACCTGGATTTTATAATAGGTCATACACATTACTATACATGCATACATTTCAGCTTTCGCTGCTGAACTTTTAATTTTGTCTATATGTGCTTGTTATGTAGTTAATAAGGACAAGCGCATACGAAATTTGATACTTTTGAGATGGAAATACTAGCTTGAGCACGGCTGGGCACGTTTTTCATGTTACTTGTTTGAAAGGAAAATATCTGAAAGTAACGTTTCATGCATTTTTAATGGAATATGATGCGAAACATTGTGAAATTGAGACTTTTGTACGGCAATTTGATTTCTCGATTAGAGCCTTTTTGCCATATGGTAACAATATTGTCTCGGATTGAATATTACATGTCACAACTGCGCAAGTGTATGGGGTGAGGATATCTCCCCAAATTCTTCTGCGCATCCGATTTTGTTTATATGTCAAATCCAGGCAAAATCATTCAGAGAATCGGCGGCATTGAACATTATGAGATCAAAGAGAAAATCTGTGTAAGGCATTCTTGTGTGATTAGAAGAAAAGTACAATGAATCTGCATTAATTAACGGCTGATGGTACTCTTTGTCCTTAAACATCATTGAATATAACAGGGATGTGTTATGGAAGGAGTAGAAACTCGAGCATAATACATTCAAACATCTGTATGGGTTCTAAAGCGTGCTCATGAATGTCAAAAGAATTCCATAATCATGACAATGCTTTGATGTTCCATGTGCCGAGCCGACATTTAGCTGATGTCAACTTGAAAAGAAATGTCTTTAATTTCCCATTTGTCTGTAGACGTTTTGTTTTCGACAAATTCGTTTGCAAACTGTAAGGAAGTTAACGGCAGATAATGACAGATCCTAATACTCTGCTTTTGTTTCGAAAGGTATTGAGGAATCATTAAAAATCGGACCAATAAGCTATTCGTATTACTTACAAAATTGACCAATTTCTTCACTTTCCGACATCTTGTGCATTTGGGGGATTCAACCACTCTCAAAATGATATATTAAGCTGTGTATCATCATTAACGGCGTTTGTGTGTGTTTGCGTGCAGCAGAGATATTTTACTTGAAAACTTGTTTATTTGTGTTTGCTGATACCTGTTGTGCTCGTGGAGGTATTAATGCCATTAACAGAACGGGACAAGCGAAATGAGACTGTACATTTCTTTTGTTCTCTCTGAGAACCCGTTGCCACGCAATCATGCTCATAATTGTTCAAACACCTGAACAGCACCTGTTGAGAACACCATAACTTTTCAGCGGCTTGGCACATGGGTTCAAAGAAAGAAAGTTGCTTCATATCCTTCCATAACACATCCCTGCTTAAACTTAGCATGGAAAGGAAAACTTATAATTTACAGGCAGGAGGGTGGGATGGGAGTTTTGGATAACAGGTAAAAATACATGTAGCCTAAGGTGAAAATTTGCACAGAAGTGAAAATATGCCAAGTTTTTTTTTTCTAAAACCTAAATCAATAAAAATTAATGTCACAAAAGTTTGACATCATTCAGCTTGATGTGTAAATTTCATTTTGATTCGAGTTGTAACTTATTCTTTTTAAGTGTGGAGTTTGTAGGATTTGAAATTAAATTCAACTGAATACATGAGCAATGTCTACTTACATGGTCGACCATGTACCGATACACAGTGTCCACGAGCCAGGGTAGGAAAAGTAAACCAGAGAAAATGAATCCCATTGCCATCAGTAGGAGAAACCCGGTGCAGACGACACGACTGGTGGTGCATTTTCGTTTTCCACCATCTTTTAAGGAATGGTCTTCTTTGCTCTTCGCATGATCAGAGGAGGGGTGTTTGATCAATGGGGCGTCATCATCGTCGCTTTCGAACGTAGAATCGCAGTCGTCTTCAAGCGTATCCATCGCGATCTTGCGGAAGTCGGGCTCAATTAGATTAGTCCTAAGCCACAGGCTGATATTGGAAATCGGGAAAGAAATATTCACCAGTTGACCATTCGACTTCTATTACTATTACACACAATGAGTCGACCAATGAGGAAGAAATCACACAAAACTCACGACAAAACACTTCCATCTACACACAACCTATTGCATAACAGTATATAGTTCGTCCGCAAATTTCAATTTAGATCCTAGCAATTTTCACGCTTACTGTTGAATAGATTGATTTGCAAAGCTACTATATTACCACGTATCAGGGTCAACGATTTTTGCCCTCCAGATTGATCACCTGAAGACTGTCAAAGGTTAACACTTGTCCATAGATATGAAAATCCCTTGACATATTTTGATATAGTTAATTTTGGGATATATTTCTTACTTAATGAGTCATGTTGCGCTGAAAATTAGGCACTAATATTTTTTGAGTCGAAAGAAGGATACGTACCATGTTTTGTCGACCGCCCAATGACTGTGACCTGCGTATAGCCTCAATACACGTAAAACGTACATGTACACCACCAATCCCAGCCCACATAAAAATGAAATAAGATGGCATCATTCCGCACATAACACACGCCCACACACATACAGACATGCACACATACATACATACATACACACACACACACATACACGCATACACCTGTTAAATGGGATGTTGTTTCTTTTGTCAGATGTTTGCATACATTATTTTGTTGCTTTGTCGTCAGGCAAGTCGACAGGTCGTCATCATTACATTTAAAATGAGCAACTAGGTGTTTAAAGCACTGTTCACACGCTTAGGATAAGGATAAGAAATAATTTATGACTCAAATCAAGCTGACACATCATGAAGTCAATGGATATCAATGTTTTACAAGCAGGTTTTATGATATTTTATTAATCAATATTCTTGTAATAGTCTTTGGAATATTCAATGATTTTTTTTTACTTTTAGACAAATCCAGACTGAAGCAGTTGTGTGTATCATCTGATAAATTCAGAACACAATAATACGCATTGTGCATCACACAAAGTCATGTAAACCTATGAGGTCTTTTCTGCCAGAAGCATCATGCATTATTAGTGATGCCAGTTGCTAGTTGATTGACTGGTGTGATGCACAGAATGCATTTTTGTGTTCTGAATAAATTATCTAATGTACACACATTTGTGAAAGTGAAAATCTCATTAATATTCCAAGGATTAATACAATTTTTTTTTCATAAAATGGCAGGAAACCTAATTCTAAAAAATGACACCCTTTGAATTCATGATATTTAAATTTCAGCTTAGTTTTAGCAGTCAATATCCCTCAAAATCCTTATTGTATATATTTTTTTGTATTTCGCAAGGCGAATTAAGGCATGGGGGACTAGAAAGGCAAATGGCTTTTCAGCCAAGGCTTTGTGAAGTATATTCCATTAGTTTTGAAAGCATATGGTTGAAATATTACATGCTGACTGAATAGACTCAGACTGGGCTCTTCCACGCGCAATCGTGTAGTTTACTGAATCATTTACCCTTACATGACCATGCCTTGACAAACCCATTGACTTACTACGCATCGTCATGACAATGATAATGAGAGACTTAATTGCACAAAATGCCACCAGCAACATTTATAATCTCACTCCCTATAAGAGTGCTTCATCATTGACATTATGCCCCTTGCACTCGGATCATCCGGCGCTATTCTAATAGTGCGGGCACAAATATAACGCCAACACCAAATCATAAACAATACAAGGCAATACCATCCAAATGTAAAAACTACCAAGAAAAATCATCTAATTCTAGCTCTGGTCCCCCCCCCCCCTCCCTCCCCATCACTCACCCCTTACCGTCCATCATTTTAAACATACACGATATACATTATAACAATGTTCATTATTGAGAAAAAAACATATCCGCTCGCGACCCCCACAAAAAGTGAAAATAAATAAGTAATGAATGAAATGAAATAAATAAATATAAAAAATAATAAAAATGAAGTATTTAATGAACCTGCGTGTATATTAGAATTTAATCCCAATGGAGGAAAATCGTCCATAAATACCCTTCCCTTCCGCTCTCCTCCCCTTCACCCCCAACCCGGCACCCCTTCCATGTACGCTCGTCCCCAACAGAATCACTCAGCGTTTACTGACAATGCCATCGGGAAATACAAAAACAAGCTACACATTTTGCTACACCAATAATTAGTGCCGCGCTGGAACACAGTATAATGCCATCGTTAAGTCAACACGACCACAACCTCTTCAAAAATACGTTTTTAATCACGTCACGTGTTTTTCTTTTCTCTCTCTTTTAAAAAAATAGTATGGCTGCTTACCATGATGTGGAATATATTCCATCTAATTTCTAAGTGTTTATCTCTATGATAGCGTAGGTTGTGGCATAACATCTATATCTAGAATGTTGTGTTTTTATTATCAGGAAAATAAAATTGTATTCCATTTCCTTTATTATGCATTAGGTAATTTTTTTCATATTGTGCATATTCCAGCCCTTATCTTTTAATTATTTAGCCTCTAAAAAAAAAAAAAAAAAAAAAATAGGTATGTGGAATATATTCCAGCTGCGTGCTTTCATAATGATCGACTATGGGCCATCTTACTCTCATTCCTCCTCCCCCCCCCCCCCCCTCCTTCCCGTAATCATTTTTAGTATTCATTCATGTTATTTTTTTGAAGAATTAATCAAGACCTTATTGTTAGATGATGGTTCCATATCAATTTGGAAAAAGGCGTTGAGAAATTATGTGTCCAATTTTCGAGACATCTCCAATTTGATCACGTGTCGCAAAAGAGAAGAACAATCTTGTGTCTTAATTTATGAATGTGATGAACGACTAGAGAATGTAATCAAATATTTACCTACCATGTTTCATTTCAACTACATTAATACTCATATGTAAGCATAAACCGCACGGTAAATTGATTTGCAAATGCTACGATACACATTGGATTCTGATAGCACTGTACGCATTGTACGTACGCGCAGTTGGGACGGCACTTAGCCATAATGTATGTGGGAGTTGCAGTGTACGGAATATTGAAAGGCACTTTGTAATGTTCGCCACAATAGAAGCACGTTCATTTTGCATGAAAACACGAAGGGACGCGAACATTGACGGAAAATACATTTAAGACAGTCACTTCCGGCCAGGAGTGTTTACTCATGAACGATGTAATTTTTCGCTCTAAAAGTGTACCCATATCCTCTGCGTTACGTAACTTCAAGGTTGATGATTCTTATGTTTTAATGTCGTCCCTCCGTCAGCAATGATCGCTTCTCCCCCGTGTATTAGTAATCTGCCCGCCGTAAGGGACGTCTGGTCCGGTACGCGACGTACCATGACGTCACGAACCAGTCTAGACAGTCCTGGGGATCAACTTGTCCTGTGCGGCGACCTGATCAGCGATCGTTCGAGGTGGCAAGTAGGCGAAAATCGTTCATTTTGCTCTCTAAATCGTATGAAATCGTGTTTATGATTTCATCTGTGTGATGCTAGTGGCTGTGAGGTATGCTTGGGTTTGGTTTTAGCGTTGAAATCAATGAGTTTTGATCGCATGACCCTGTTAATCTGCGCCGGTTCGTAAGCGTATGTTGATGTCCTTGAATTGCAAACAAAACCGAACGAGCGAAGTCAGTGCTAGCGCTATGCACGCTGTGCATAACGTTTGTATGCGGGGCCGGGGTCGGGCTGCATGCATGTTCGTTCGCGGCTAGCTGACCATTCAATTGCTTGTTTAGCCGCGGCCATGGCGCTTGGAGGATTGAGCCGAAGAAAAACCATTCAATGTCTGCTTGAATGAGCCGCGCTCAACTCATTCCGGCAAGCGAGCCGCTATTCAATTATGTAATGTGGCAGACATGCACAACTTAGGTGGCGTTGTGCTTCTGTGTGTGTGTGATGGTGAACATGTGTCAGTATGTGTATGGTAGATTTAAATTCACTCTTACAATCAAAATTGATTTCTTAACCTGACAACATGGTAAGGCTAGACAGTTATCATTACTTGAATGTAAATTTAGTTAAAACATTTACTTTTTCTTTTTAGCTCATACTAAGATTTGTTGAGTCTAGCTACATTCCATGTTACTTCTAAATCTCTAAAGACTCTTTAGTATAACTGAAGATCTAGAATATGACTACATGTATGTACTCAAATTAACTCCTGGTTAGCCTGAAATACAAGATAAAGTTACTACATGCAGTTACGTTTCGGACTTCGCAAGTCAATCCAGCTTGCGTGCTCTCGTACTCGTAGAATAACATGAGTGTTACATTAAGATACGCCTTCAAAATGTTTCCAATGACAACAATTTAATATCTTAATTGGTACAAAATGAAGGCACCCACGTCCCATAAGAAAAAAGAAAACCTTAACCGGGGCCATTAAATTATTAGTGATATCGATCTGCACGTACCTCACGTAAAAATGAATCCTACCATCTGATTGGTTGATGGAAGTTGGACCTAGCTTTAGGCCCCCCCCCCCCCCCCCCCCCCCCACACACACACCCGGTGACCATTTTAAAATATGTCTTGCTCTGTAGAGTCCCATATTAGCAGTGTAGTGAAAGTGATGTGGCAATTTGTGTGTCAAAAATGTTGTATTTGCATTATGGACCAATTTACACTTTGGCTGCCCTCTAAGTTAAAATATTTTAATTAATATTTTAAGTAAATAGGCCTTCCCCTCAGACCAGTCAATATTTGAATTTAATGCATGCAGGCTACTATAGTGGTAGGAGATGATATCTACACTATATAGGGATCGTTAGAGAGGGGATGGAATCAGAAGAAAATGAGATGAGAGATAGTGATAAAAGGTCTATAGGCAAAGTGTAAAGACTGTAAGAAAGAGAGAGGGTGAGAAAGGGAGAGACAGAGAGAGAGAGAGAGAGAGAAGGAGAGAGAGGGGGGGGGGGGTGAGGGTAAATGGAGAGACATTTAGGGCATGATGAGACATCCCTGCAAAATAAAGTGAACGACAGAGGCCCATGAAAAAAAAGAAAAAGTGAGAGATGAGAGAGAAACTGAGAAGGAAGAGAGCAAAATAGTGGGAGAGAGAAGAAAAAAAAGAGGGAGAGAGAGAGAGAAAGAGTGAGACTCACTATTTTATTCATGCTTGATCATTGTACAAGTAAACAAGAGATGAAAAAGAAGGAAAGAATACTAGTAAGAGTGAAGAAAGAACCCAAATGGAAAAGGATAAGACAAAGAAAGGAGGAACATGAGAGGTATTGAGATCACAGTATAAAGAAATAAGACTTTAGAGGCAAATGTTTGATGTGGGTAAAGCTTGTTAACATAATATTGTGCACCCAATTGAACAAATAGAGAGAGAGAGAGAGAGAGTAAGGGAGAAAGAGAGAGAGGGAGAGAGACAGAGAAATAGAAGGGAAATTGAGGGAAGTAATAAGAAGGAGAAGACAAAAAGAGAAAGAATAAAATGTGCAAAAAATGAAAATATATATTGATTGCAAAACATATTTCATGTGTCATGTGCTCTTCATTATGCAGTTGGAAAGAGAAGAGAAAACAGAAATGAAAGAGAGGGAGAGAGAGAGAAAGGGGGGGGGGGGATGTGCAGATTATGCTGTACTTGAGTCAGTCATGTTGAGACATGAATGTTTACTTTTTTGGTCTTTCTTCTTTACACATGCACTGTGTTCCATAATGAGGTAAAATTTATTCTGAAGATAACACAAGTATGCATGGGAACACATCCATCCAAGCTAACTTTGTGATAATATATTCATGCAGAAAATATAATTATGTGCACTGCAGTGCAGACTGGAATGTACGTATGCACTTTCAGTATTCAGTGGAGTTTAAGCAAATGACTTTGTGTACATGGTATATTGTAACTTATGAAATGTAACTGTCTCCTGAGCTCTTCAATACGTATCTTTTAGGCCTCATACAGTCTTGACATCATTTAGTACCATTGTCAGTCTCCTTTCCTTCCAGTCTGTCTCACTTGTTTTGGCAAGCCTTAGATGAACTAGCGAGAGTGATTAGGCTGCTTATAGGTGGCCCGTCCCTTTTACAAACCTCTGCAAACTTCATGAAAGTTTGCACATTATTTAGCACGTATCTTTGGGATACCAACTGTGAAATTTGAAGGTCAGAGGTGCTATAACTTCCATAGTATGAAAATCTAACTAGATTTCACTGAGATTAGCCAATTTTCCGAATTAGGTCTGCAAAAGGGACAGGCTACCTTGAAGTCGAACATGTTTGTTGTTCAGTTTGGATAAGAAGAAATGCCCAGCAGCCTGAAAGTAAGACTAATACCTGAAACCACAAACTGTATCATAGTATGTGGTTTAAGAGCCATAATGACATTACCACTCACACCCTGCAGATAAGGAGGAACCACAATGCAATGCAAAGCTCTCCAGCCAGAGCTTACACCATGCCCCAAAGACCTCAGAAAGTAGGATGGAGTGAAAGGAGCGGGAGGGGAAGGGAGAAGACGATTGGTCAAGCGATTGGTCAAGCGGCTAGTCAAGTGGTCAATAGACAGGATGACCCATTCAACAGCTGCGTGGGACTTCAAGGCCATAGTGAAATGTGGTTGCATGGGCTGGGAGCTTCTCTATGGAGAGGGCCAAAAGGGGAGCGTCTTCTATTGTTCCCGGGAGAAAAGCCCCCTTTTCATGCCCACCATCCCGTGAATGGGCCCCTCTATCTTTGGCCTCTTCGTCTTGCCTCTCTGAATGGCCCTGGTCCCTTTGGAGGGCTCAAGGGGGTGAAATGAGGGGCAGAGGAAGGGGAGGGGGGGGGGGAGGGGGATGGCTGAGTGGATAGCATTACTATTGTTGTGGTCATGGGGGAGAGGAATGAGGGTTAGGTTTTCTTTTGTTAGTGATATGGGTAGAATGGGAGGGGGTGGGGAGGAGGGAATGGTTGAATGGTTAGAATTTATGTTGTTTGTGAGTTTGTGAGTGCATATGAAAGGGGGGAAGGGAGGGAGGGAGGGAGGAGTTAGGGGGTGGCTGAGTGGAGAGCATTACTATAGTATTATTGTTTGTGTTTGTGAGTGATGGGGGGGGGGGGGGTAGCTGATGAGGAGGGGTAGAGAAGAAGAGGGGGGGGGGGAGGAGGGGGTAGAAGGGGGAAGGAGGGGATGGTTGTGTGGCTGATGTTGTTTGTGAGTGATAAGGGTGGCAAAGGGAGGGGATGCAGGTGAGGAAAGCACAAAGTGCTCAGTTGAAGTTCTGAAATAGAAAATTACTCATGACTTTACATAATATGGGGTGGGGGCACAAAGGGAGAGAGTGGAGTACTATTGTGCTTGCAAGGGTAAGAAAAGTCAATATTGTTCCTTTTTACTTACAATGTACATGCACAGGTAGGTCCCTATTACCACTGCAACTGAACTCTCTTTTGTTTTTTTCTGAGGTGTGTGTGGTTGTGTGCACTCTGAAGAAGAGAATGAGTAGTGTTTTAGGCACTACAACTTTTGTTTAGTTGGTTTGTGTGTGTGTGTGTGTGTGTGTGTGTGGAGGGGGGGGGGGCAAAAGAGGATTACTTCAATACCCCACTACCAAATCTATGAATATGAAGCTGTTGGACTGAGATTTAAAAGCATTGAAAAAATCCCCAGGGGCCCCAGTGCAATGTAGCCCTGCAATGGAAGAATGACCCCCCCCCCCTTTTGAATAAGAAAAAAACCCCTCTCAATTTGATTTTTCATCTCACAATGCAATTTGACAGTTATTTCTTGTAACTCCTCTAAAAATCATAATTCATTGGGTTTTTTTTATTGTTATTTGGTTCAATTATAGTTCACTTATCATTTGTGATTTGACACAAAGAAGTAATTTAAAGTTGGAAATTTATGAATTAAAGGGAAATTACTCTCTGAAGTTAAGTTGGTTTTGATTAAAAGAAAAAAAACATGTGTGATGCTTTGAAGTTTTTATTTTATGATGTCAAATGCGAGATACTCTTCCATATGTTGGCTACTGGTACTACATATTTACTTCAAAAATTTTCATTTTCTCAAAAAGGATTTTACCTGTGCATTGGATATACATTGTAATACACATGTTTCTATCCACATGCCACTATGGATTCCTCCATCACAAAATAGAATAAAGGAAATTTATGGAATCATACAGCACACATCATATTGGAAGAGCATCTCGCATGTGACGTCACAAAATTAACAAATTAAACAAATTTCCTTATCCTTTCACAGATTTTTGGCAAACCTTCACTGATATGTTTCTGTCATGGGGTTGCTTTTATCAAAACCAACTTAATTTCATGGTTGTCTTTCCCTTTAACAACCTTCACTTGCTCTTCTACATTCAGTGGTCTTCATCATGTAGGTTTTTTCTGATGTTAACCGATATTATGAATATTATTTTAATCTTTGTTTTACAGGTACTCTCCATAGTTTAATTAATCAATTTCTTTAAAAAAAAACAAGCAGAGAGACAGAAGACCAGGGGAACCTTATGTTATGAAATTAATTCCTATTTACCAGTAATTGCTTCCATTGTTCTTCTAGATCGAGGGAGATCAACCCACCGACCAGTAACCATGGGTAACTCCCAAGGCCAGCTGAAGTCGTCTCGCTTCGAGGCCGCGCTGCACATGTCCATTGAGCAGTCCCTGCGTTCCAGTGCGGCAACCCCTCAACCTGTATTCTCGCAGCTCTATCTCGAGAAAGGTATAGAGATACATGTATCTCCAATCTCTTTTTTTTTTTCTCTTGTATTTAGCGGTCAGGTGCAGATTATACAGATCATTAACCCTTTGTGTTCCAAATACTTTGATGCTTCATGCACCTATGAGGTTTGTGAGTATTAATGGTGAAATATCCATATGTGGCATTTTCAGGGTTAAAAGAGAAGTGCTCCAAAGAGCCAGTAGACAGAAGGAGATGTTTAAGACTGCACATAAAAAAAAAAAAAACTTGTATATAAGCCTGACAAAGCATGAGAGTGCTTTCTAAAATATTGAAAGTGATTGAGATTTTTTTTTTCTGAATGTGTGAAAATATTTTAAAAGGCTGGTGTATGTTTTACAGAACTTCATCTTTTGTTGTAACTACTATTTTGGAGTATTCTGAGTGACAAACATGCCCATAATTATGTTTATTTTAATACCAGAATTGATCCAAGGTAGTTTTTCATGATTTCTAGAATATAGCACTTATCCTGTATGTTTCTGATTCTGTTTGGTTTGTGTCCAGATATCAAGCCTAATGTACGTGACATGGAGCCTCATGGGAGTTCCTCGGAACCCCCACACCGCAAAGACTCCATCCCTCCCAGCCCCACGGACAACAACAACAAAGAACCCGTCTCCATCGCCCCGGCAACTGCATCCTCCTCCTCCTCCTCCTCCTCCTCCATAACCCACTCGTCAAAGTCGGCCGAGCACCGCGCCAGTGTTGGCAGCAGCATGGTTAGCATCACCCAGTCTCCGATCTCCAAGGCCCCCTTGCCTAGCCCACTGGGGCTTCATCCCGCAGTGGTCCATGCCCCTCAGCCAGGCATGCCCGCAGTGATGCTACCATCGCCACGGTTACCGCTGTCCCCGTATCTCCCAGCTCAGAGGTTTGTGTGAATCCAGTGAATTTTTCATAGTGCTGAACATGCCTGTTAGAGTGGCCCAAACTCTTTGTATACCGATACATACATGTAGAACTCTAGGATTCATAATATCCACAGTACTGTGCCGACTTAACCCTACGGTTAACATATGTTGCCCAGTACTACATGTACTAATAAACAGTAAAAGGTATTCCTGAGTTAAATGTTAGTAGTACATGCAGTAAGCAAATAATCAACGTTGGTGAAGGTGATGGGACGAACTATCACTTCCAATGGATGTAGCTATCTTTCCGGAGCGCAGCTGAAGAAAGATAGCGTATACCAAAAGTTGATTATTTGCTTTATACATGTATTCCACATCAGAAACCAGCTATCTATACAAAAAATTACAATTTAACGTACAAAAGCGTTTGGGTCGGTGTGGCTACATGATCATACTTTTTGGTTTCTTCCTTGGCACTTCTGCGCATGCTCTCTACCTGGTGACAAAATTTGTTGCAGTATGCGATACATTTCTTTCCAGCTGCTTTTTTGTTTTTGAGCGGTAAATCATTGAGCGCCCTAGGGGAACTGTTGCGGTGTTGCGGCCGAGGCGCAACTTGAATTTCCGTTGATTTGCCCAAGCCGCAGGAAATGAAACGTTCGGGTCGGTGCGGCTACCAAGAATCTAATGTAAGGCAGATCATTAAATCTTACGTTAGACCATATTCTGGTTATTGGAGGGGGAGGGGGCTACGAACAACATTACAGTATAGTACAAGGTGAAGTTCACTTACCTGAGTCATGTTGCTGTTGTGCTGATTAATGGGCCATTTTAAAAACGCGACTATGGTAAACACGAACTGTACATAGGCTACGTATGTACGTGTACATACGTACCCACGCCCGGCGCAGCGTGGTATAACCACAAATTTGTAATTATCGCGCACCGGGGCGTCGTATCTGTGCCGAGCTACTTATTGATAGTCCGAGTGCAATGCACTTTTATTTCGCGTGTACTCAAAATATTGATCACGCGTTAGGACTGTGAGGAGTGAAGAGATCATCATCAGCGAAATTAAAAAGTGCTTTCACCTAGAGTGTAACAAACTTTTCTTCTGAGGTGATCAGATGGGAAAAACCATGCTTCACCACGTGATCAACTCTTGACCAATCATATAGCAACATTCTTAGTATGTGGAATATAATAGCAACATTCTTAGTATGTGGAATATATTAGTTCATATGGCAACAAGACAAAACCATGAAAGAACTGTTCTGCCATCACCATCAGGGTCCAGATTTTGTTTCATTTCAGGTGATGATTCATTAATTTTTCAAATGATTCCTTCCTGGTATCCTGAAATCAGACAAGTGTGGCACCCATGGTCAAGGGGAATGGCTCTCCAGTGATTACTGGTCAAGTATTCTTGACCACTTCTACCCCTTACCATGAAGATATTTTTCGAGACACATTGTAGCTGTGAAACAACCTCTGTATGGTTGCTGAACCAGTACTAATATACACAGTGCACATGCAGATAGTGGAAGACATTTGTGCCTCTTCAGGCAAGCATGAAATAAGGATGTTTTCCGCGAGTCCCCCCCCCCCCCCCCTTCCCTTGTACCAGAATTCAAACTCATGGCTGTTTGTCCTCTCAAGCATAATAACAGCCAGGTTGATGTAGCAGAAATGTCACATTGTCTTTCAGCTTGGTTGCATCCAACTTTGCATAACTTACATGTTACATGTACTTCCAAAATCAAAGTGGGCAGGTATTTTTGATGGAAGGACACTTTCTTCAGTTCACAGAGTATTGGTATCCAAATTCATGATAGTTCATCTGCTCCTGCCTAACGGCAGCCAGGTTGATGTAGCGGAAATGTCACATTTTCCTTCAGCTTGATAGAATCCAAGTTTGCATGATTTATAGTTTACATACGTTTAATACATAGTGAGCAGTGTTTATTGTGTTACCACTATTTTTCCGGAGTACACGCATGTGCAGTCCTACCAAATTCAAGTTCATGGCCATTTATGTTCCCCCTCCAAGTAACGAGGTGACGTCGATGGAGTGAAAACATCACATTGTCCTCTAG
This sequence comes from Arbacia lixula, assembly GCA_963669155.1. Lineage (NCBI taxonomy): Eukaryota > Metazoa > Echinodermata > Echinoidea > Arbacioida > Arbaciidae > Arbacia > Arbacia lixula. The sequence continues at coordinate 18,737,498 of OZ022586.1, read as the reverse complement.
TTTTGTTGAATCCAAGTTTGCATAATTTGTACTTAACATGTACATACTGGTATATGGAAAAAACACCGCAGGCAGGTATTTTCTAGAAATTGACATTTTTGTTAGTACACTCCAGCTCAAAGGAATTGGCAGAGGGAAAGGGAAGAAAGGGAATGAGCCGCAGTTTTAAACTGTGGTATATTTTGTCCAGTTCAGCATAACTGCGGCTCCTACCCTTTCTTCCCTTTCTCTTTTCCTTTTCCCTTGAGCTGTAGTGTATGTGCAGTTCCAATATTCCAATTCCTGGCTCTTCCTCCTCTCACACCTAAAGATACCCAAGTGGATGGGGCAGAAACTCTTATTGTCCTCTCGTTTGGTGGAATCCAAGTTTGCATATTTTACAGTTTATATTTACAAGTGTACAAAAAAACATTCTGGTAGAAAGGACATTTTCATGAGCACATACTGTACAGGATCTGTATTCATCTCACATCTTCTCTCCTGCCTAACGACAGCCTGGTTGATGTAGCGGAAATGTCACATTGTCCTTCAGCTTGGTTGGATCCAAGTTTGCATAATTTATAGTTTACAGTATGTGAAAAACATAATGTGCAGTGTATTTTGTAATACTGGGAAGGACATTGTATTGAGATCTTTCTCCCGTAACTAAGGACAGCCAAGTTGGTGTAGCGGAAACGTCACACTGTCCTCGAGCTTGGTTGAATCCAAGTTTGCATATTTTAGAATACACTGTATGTACATGTACATGTAAGTGAGAATTCCATTCACGGACATGAGCAATGCATGGAAGGCAGTGCTGTTGGTTTTTTTTTTTTATCCACATGGGGAATTTTGTTTTTAAGGCTATTGAATTGAAGTTCAAAAACAAAAAGGGGATTTTGTTATGCACTTTGATGGTTTGAATTATAATATATTGCTTTCAGCGGTGACTTTTTCATACTGAAATGCACTCCTGTTATTTGATAATATGAATGATTGTGTTGATGAGTGATGCTATTCGAGAAGGGCAGTTAATAGTGTTCGAGTTGTCCCTATGTCTTGGCGATCCGAAACCCCCTTAGAAGTTAGTGTGGAGCCCTGCTTACAGTTATACATGTACATTATAAGGAAAATAAGTTTCATGTACACAACAGCTCAAAGGAATTGCCATAGGGAAAGGGAAAGGGAAGAAAGGGAAGGAGCCGCAGTTTTAAAGCAAAGTATGTTTTGTTCAGTTCAGCATGAAACACGATGCTTGAGCCAACACGATACTTCAGTCCAACTCATACACTACAGCTCAAAGGAATTGGCATAGGGAAAGGGAAAGGGAAGAAAGGGAAGGAGCTGCAGTTGTAAGCCGTGGTATATTTTGTCCAGTTCAGCATTAAACATGATGCATTAGCCTAAAAAGCATCATGTTTCATGCTGAACTGGACAAAATATACCGCGGTTTAAAACTGCGGGTCCTTCCCTTTCTTCCTTTTCCTTTCCCTATGCCAATTTCTTTGAGCTGTAGTGTACATGTAGAAAGTGTTTTGTTTCTGAATGCATTTTGTGCCCAGGCAAGATACATTGAGACAAGTACTGTATGGTACTACACACTTTGTGTAGTATAAAGGTTATGTGTGTACATGTACATGTATGATGTAGATATGGGGAGTGGACATTTAGATAGTGATGGTGATGGTCTAACCTTGTTCTAATCTGGTCAACACAGGTTATCAAGGACCGAGTGTTGAGGCCATATATCACCGCTGGTCAGGGCTAGCCTTTAAAGGGCTAGTTTCATGTCTGGGTCTCTACTGGTAGAAATCTGCTATAGAGAAAGCAGTATGGAGTACCACCAGAGAGTGATGTCATATGAGCATGTTGTCAAGACAATTGGTTCTAAACTACATGTATATGGGTAGAGTCAACAGCGGTGATCACAGCAGGGACTCTCATTGGGAGTAACTGTACCCGACACTAGTCCACTAGACAAAGTCGGATCTCTCTCTCAAGTGATGTTGTTTGCATATAGAACCAGAAACATTCATACAGAAACATTCCCACAGACACAATTTTAAATTGTAGCCAAATCAGCCATTGTGCCCATAAAGAAGCCCCCGAAAATGTTGAATTAATTTTGTCCCTGACATAATTGGGTTTTTTAGGTCTTATTGTTATTAGCTCCAATCTCATTTTTGTGCAAAATAACACTTTATTGCAACTGATACTTGCTCTACAGCCATTTAAGCTGTATCAGACAAATTGAGGAGATCACATGGTATAAGTGAGACAATAAAACACAGGGGCTCAATTTGATTTAGTCCCTGAAATGAAATAAAGAGTCCATAGGAATTTCTTAATTCACAAGGTATCATGCATAGTGTGTGAACAGCATGAATTACATAAAACTTGAAAAGTGGCTGGAACATGATGACCTCCTCCCCCCAGCTTGATAGAATGATTGTATAATATGGAAGAGACTGATTTATAGTTATTCGTTTCAATCAGCAGTCCTCCCCTCCTCCTTAACCATTTACATTTAGGGGGGGGGGGGGGGGAGCATTTACAAGTATATTTTTTTGTATAACATTCCTTCCTCCTGTTTGATGGGATGATACATGTACAATGTATGATGAAGGAGACTGATTTATAAATAAATACCACTTGTTCCCCCCCCCCCCTGCAGGTTCATCATCCCTGGCCAGTACCCTACCCACCCCCCTCCCCCTCTTATCCAGCAGCCTCCACCCTCCTCCTCTGCCTCCATCTCCATCTCCCGGGGAGGGGCAACGCCCGCCTTCATCCCCGCTGGTGCAGTCGTTACCATGGCGCCTGTCTCTGCCTCCTCGTCCCCGCGGACCGCATCACCCCGGGGCATGAAGGATGAGGGGACTGTGGTGGTTACCGGGGCGATGCCCATGGGGTATCGAAGAGAGGAGATTGAGAACTCTGGGTTCTTGTATGGAGCTCTTACTCTCAGGGGCTGTCAGGAAGTTGGTATGTTCATCATGTTTTTAAATTAAAAACAAGAATTCTTTGTATTGCCTTTTCACCCCTTTCCTGTCACTTTATTCTCCAATGTGGGGGTGTACAGTGTACTTATAAGTTCTGTACGAAACAGATTTCATAGCATTGTAGAATTGTTTTGCTCTGGATTGAATGCGGGACTGCGTAACTCCTGCTTTTCCACCACTAATTAATGTCCTTTGAATTTGGATGTTATTCATTTTGATTGAAATGAAAAGTAAATGAATGAATGATTTTATTATCCATGATTAGCACATAGTATACATGTACATGTAGAAGAACATTGCAAGTGTACATTGATAGTAATACATACTTGTACAGTGTATATATATATATATATATATATATAACATATTAAACAGTAGTGTACATCATATGACAATCGTGGTTACAGGTACTTGTTTATTTTTCAAATTATATTTACCATTGTCTTATAAGATTATTTCATTGTAATAATTGCATTAAAGGTCATATAGGCCTACTGTACTGGGAAGACAAAAAACCTTCAAAAAGGTGATCTTGAGTAATCTTCTTGCCAATGGTCTTAAGCTCATGTATTGTCCATTTTAGAAGCTTGCTAAAAGTTATTTGCTCTCAAATGATTCACATGTGTATTAATTAGTGATTAAATCACAAATCCTCATAATGTTCGGGCCGAACACATGGAGGATTTGTGATTTAATCACTAATTACTCAAAATGTGGATTAAAGAGCAAATAACTTTCAGCAAGTTTTTAAAATGGACAATGCACAAAGTTAAGACCATTGGCAAGAAAATTGTTCTCGATCATCCTTTTGAAGGTTTTTCCTCTTCCCTGCAGTACAGTATATGCCATTTTAAAAAGGCTGAGATAATATGGAGCATATTCTTGAAAAAATCATTACTGAAGAAAAATTGTGATGGTAACCACAAATTATGTTGAATCATTGTGCGCCCTCTGCAGGTTTCTGCCAGGCAGGTTCGGACATCCGTCTGACGGAGTTGAGTGACAAGCAGATCGAGGTGCCCAAGGGCTTTGTTCTGGTGGGCACCAAGTCACCATATCTCCCTGAGAATATCCTGGTGGCCGCTGTGGACGCCAGATTCCTCCCGGACCCAAACACCAACCTGGCGCTCCTTGGTGAGAATTTCACTTATTTACAAGCCAGCTCCATGAGATTTTTAGCTTCGTCCAGTGATACAAACTAGCCCAAACTAATAAATATTAAGCACACTTGGCTTATATCGGCAAGGCGATTACTTTCAAACAGTGGCTTTTGGTATGGCGATAAGCTTGCTCTAAACATACGTTTAAAATTTTGCCCTTTTTTACAAGCCAACTCTGTGAAGTGTTAGCTTCTTACAGTGATACAAACTAGCCCAAACAAACAAAACATCACATAGCCTACACTTTGCTAATGACTGCAAGGAGATTATTTCCTAACAATGACTTTCATATACGTACATGTAGCCTCCTCCATACAGTGGAGTTAATCTTGATGGGGTCAATGAGGATTAACAGCCTGATAATAATCTATGTATGTGGTCTTTAAAAAAAAAAATCAGTGTGGAATACACATTAGCTAAAAAAAGAAAATAAAAGTTGATTTTACTGTATTTATGTAGGTTTCAGTGGCACCTGCATTTGGTATCAGAAGAAAGATTTTTCATTCATATCTTTTATATATCTTGTATATTTTATATTATTTGTATGTTGTATTGTGTATGGTGTATCTTGTGTCCTGTATAATGTTACAGTTACTGTACATGTATGTTGTTTCTTGTATAAATGTACCTGTATATTGTATTTTCTATCTTGTATTTTGAGCATTATATTTTGTATATTGTATTTTGTATATTGCAGTTTGTGTATTGTATTTTGTATCTTGTATTTTGTGCGTAGGCTTCAGTGGTAACTGCGTTGGATGCGGAGAGAAAGGCTTCCGCTACTTCACAGAGTTCTCCCATCACATTAACCTCAAGCTGACGACCCAGGCCAAGAAGCAGAAGCACCTCAAATACTACATCGTCCGCAACAAGCAGGGCCAGCTAGTCAGGGGACCAAACATCCCATGGAAAGGTACACCCCTGCTCAAAGGAATTGGCATTGGGAAAGGGAAAGGGAAGAAAGGGAAGGAGCCGCAGTTGTAAAGCGCGGTATATTTTGTCCAGTTCAGCATGAAACATGATGCTTTTTAGGCTAATGCATCATGTTTAATGCTGAACTGGACAAAATATACCACGGCTTACAACTGCAGCTCCTTCCCTTTCTTCCCTTTCCCTTTCCCTATGCCAATTCCTTTGAGCTGTAGTGTATGAGTTGGACTGAAGTAGCTCTTATTATTTAAATCTTCATAACCATTTCAAAATCTTCATAACCAGTTCAAAATGGAGAAATTATGAAGAGGCCTTCCTTCAGCAGTGGAGAGAAATAGGCTAGATAGATAGATAGGACCATTTCCTAGATCCACCCAGTCAAAGAAACAGAAGAAGCTTTCCCTCAAGTACTACATCATCTGCAACAAGCAGGACTGGAGCAGCTCCAAGTAAGGTGTACAACTTGCAGTGAATACAACCAAATGTACAGGTACATTGTTTTAAAAGTATTTCCATTTTCTTATGTGTGTTTAAACTTGCAATCAATTATATTGTGAATAATTTTTGTCTCGCCCACCGGAGGTGAAGGCGAGACTAAGGGATCCAAATGGCGTCCGTCCGTCGTCCGTCCGTCGTCCGTCCGTCGTCCGTCCGTCGTCCGTCCGTCGTCCGTCCGTCGTCCGTCGTCCGTCGTCCGTCACAAATGTTAAAGTTTACCTGCAAGACTCTCTTATGATCCATAACTTCACATGGGTTGCTTGGATTACAACCTAACTTGGGTCATAGATGCACTGGGGGTACCTTCATGTTATGGTGGCGTTGGAGGTCACAGGATAAGGTCAAAGGTCATTTGAGGTCATACGTTAAAGTTTACCTGCAAGACTCTCTTTTGACAAATAACTTCACATGGGTTGCTTGGATTACAACCTAACTTGGGTCATAGATGCACTGGGGGTACCTTCATGTTATGGTACCGTTGGAGGTCACATGATAAGGTCAAAGGTCATTTGAGGTCATACGTTAAAGTTTACCTGCAAGACTCTCTTTTGACAAATAACTTCACATGGGTTGCTTGGATTACAACCTAACTTGGGTCATAGATGCACTGGGGGTACCTTCATGTTATGGTGGCGTTGGAGGTCACATGATAAGGTCAAAGGTCATTTGAGGTCATACGTTAAAGTTTACCTGCAAGACTCTCTTTTGACAAAATAACTTCACATGGGTTGCTTGGATTACAACCTAACTTGGGTCATAGATGCACTGGGGGTACCTACATGTTATGGTGCTGTTGGAGGTCACAGGATAAGGTCAAAGGTCATTTGAGGTCATACGTTAAAGTTTACCTGCAAGACTCTCTTTTGACAAATAACTTCACATAGGTTGCTTGGATTACAACCTAACTTGGGTCATAGATGCACTGGGGGTACCTTCATGTTATGGTACCGTTGGAGGTCACAGGATAAGGTCAAAGGTCATTTGAGGTCATACGTTAAAGTTTACTCGCAAGACTCTCTTACCACACATAACTCATCACATGTTGCTACAATGGCAATCAAACTTGGATGATGGATGCACTGGGGGCACCTGCATGTTATTGTGCTGTAAGAGGTCACATGATAAGGTCAAAGGTCATTTGAGGTCATACATTAAAGTTTACTTGCAAGACTCTTGGTGAAGGCTTCCTAACTTGTGCACAGAATTGTGTGAGCATGTGTGAGCATTACTGATGTAGATTTAGGCAAACATTACTCATGCACATTTATGCAAATTTATTCAAAGTCACTATTTTGCACCTGATTTTGATGTTGTCTGTTTAAAGTTGCTTATTTGTTTGTTTCAGTTTTCTTTTGCGTAGCAATGGAGATCGCGATATTTCTGGTTATTTTCGCAAGTGGGCGAGACACAATATTGCTAATGCCTTGTTTATAATTTAATTTTAATTTGGTTGCTTTTGTCAATTAAATCTTATAATGACTTATTTCCATGAGTTACCGTATTATAAACATGATATTTCAATGTTAGTTACTTGTTTACAATTTAATTGTTTTTGCCAGTCTGATGAATTAAGATTCATTTTTTTTCTTGATCAATTCTCTTTCTGATCTAAAGAGTGCAGGAAGACCAACTACTCCTCTACAGCTGTGTATCACGGAGCTCTGTCACCCAGTATGGCGGGTCAAACCTCAGGTAGGGTCAAAGTTCATTATTATGTTGTTTTTTTTTACAAAAGTTAAACTATGATTAAAATTGTATCAAAATTGAAGCACCCCCATGGCCAATTCAAATTGCTATCATGGTTATAGAAATTGAGAGAGGAGATTGGATGTGAGCATACATGTTTGAGGTGTTACTGTGCTTACTTGACATTCTCCTGTTTGTGAATCTTCAGAAATAGTAGATTTGTACCGTAACCTATCTTTCTCTTTTTCTCCAATCCTCAGTGATTGTGAGCAGACCGAGCAGCACAGGGAGCGGATTCACCACCGGTGGGAGCGCCTCCCATGACAACCCTCAACCCAGAACTTCCCCCTCCGCCAACATCAATCACTATGGCAACAGTACGGGCACCGCCCACTCATCCCCAGGCTCCGCTTCCTCCTCCGCAGCTGCTGTGGCGACCGAGCGGGATGGGATGATGCGCCCCGGTGCGGCGGCGTCGGGTAGCGCGGACGGGCAGCACCGGGGAGGGGAGGGTGATGGTGCCAACTCCACGCAGCAGCCGCTGAAGAAACGCAGGCGCTTCCACAGTCTAGATGAAGACAAGCTGCGCCCTGGCCAAGGTATGGACAGATATCCCATAAACATGGAATATTTAGATATTGGGGTGGTGCACTCCCTTTTAAAGGTAGTCATGGAACACGGTCCTGTATCAGCAGTGTACCCTAATGGTAACATGTATGGAATCTCACAGTCATGGCTTCACATACCGTTTCAGTAAAAGTTAATTCTGTTTTGTAGTGGAGTACCAAAGTGTGATGGCATAGAGCATGTTGCCAAGATAACTGGTTCCAAACTATGTGGGTAGAGCAAGCAGCAGTGATCATAGTGGGGACTCTAAATAGGAGTGCCTGGGACTAGCACACTAGACAATGTCAGACCAGTTAATCTCCCTCTTGACGGATGTTGTTTAGAACCAGAGACCTGCATTCCAATGGATATAAGCACATCACTTCAGTACTCTACAAAGATGGTACTGATTTACATTTGTTCAATGTTAGGCATTTTGTGAAATGCACTTTGTAAGAGACACTAATGTAGCAAGCAATAGACCATTTTCGTTATGAATGCAGACTTTATGCAAGACGTTCAAACAATACATTACTCATGGTAACCAGAAAACTTGTCCAGGGTTTGTTTAAGATTCAGAGCGCCTTCCACCAATTGGAACTGAATCGTAAGATGCATGTGAATGTCATAACATGTTACTGGGCACTTGAGGAGAAAGCAGCCAGAGATATATTGTTAATGTTGTCTTGTTTATTTTTCATCTCCAGACCATATGCGCCCCACCCACCACCTGAAACGAGCGTCCATCCCCACCCTACCACCCCCACCCCCGACAACCGTGCTGCATCCCCCAAACTTCGTGCCCCCTCCCCTCCAGGCAGGGGTACAAGACTGCACCTTCGTGCCCCCTGGCCTGGCCCAGGCCTGCGGGGGGTCAAAGGTCGCCATCCTGGACTGCAGCGGCAGCCTGCCCGTCTTCCATGGCAACATGCTGGACGTGGTGGTCAGCGGTCAGTTCAGAGAGAGCCTCCGGCCACGCCCGCACATCTCGCCTCGTCTGGCTGACAGCCTCGGACTCGCTGGGGTGCAGAGTCTGAATTTCGAGACTATGGCTCTTGTTATGATCCAGTACATTGTACAGTTAGGTGAGCCAATTAATGTCAATTAATTCTACATGCAAGAACCGTCATTTGATAAAGATTACCTATCCATAAAGGCTACTCTACCTGAATTAGTCAACGTGTGCACGAATTTGGCAGGGGGTACATACCTTTCTTTCAAATAAGGCTATTTATCATCACAAACCCCAATTAATCACTGTCTGTACAAATACAGGTGAGGTAACTCTCTTTATAATTAGCTTAGTGGATTGGGAACCTTTTGAAACAAAGTCCTTGGCCCTGTTGCGTAAAACTTACCATTGATGGTAACTTTGCTACCAATGGCAACTTCTATGGCAACCTTGAATTTGATTGGCTGTTGAGTGAAATTACCATGATAGTTACCATTGATGACTGAGTTACCATTCATGGTAAGTTTTATGCAATTGGACTCTTGACTTTTTGTAGAGCATGGAACTGAAAGCTAACTATTAATGATTTGCATTGAAATGATTTTATTGATATGTTTTTCTTCAGGTGAAGGAGCACCAACAAGAGAAGAACTGGACGCTGCGATGCTAAGGGCTCGTCAAGACACGTCCATCAAAGACCTGGCTGGCCAGCACAATATCCCGCAGTTCACAACGGTCGCTCCTGCACAGCTCCCTCTGTTGGCCAAGCTGGCAGTAGCCTCGTCCAATGGCCGTGTCAAGATACTCATAGCACAGGTCCGCCTATGTTCCAAAACTAGGAATACTGTAAATGACTAGAAAAAACACATAGGCCTTTGTGCAAATGAAACAAACATTTCTGGTGTTGTCACTGTACATTATATGTGTGAACATCTGGGGGGCATTTCATCAAAGGACTTGTCGGATATTTTATCTGACAAGTTTGCTCTCGGCCAATAAGATGCAAGCATTTCAGTAGCTTATAACAGTTTGTCGGATAAAACGTCCGACAAGTCCTTTGATGAAATGCCCCCCTGATCATTTCACAATTTCACAATTAAAGGGGTTTTCAGATTGTGTTTACGATAGTGCAAAAAATTATCTTATCTTATTCAAGCATGCTCAGAATACGTATTCTTTTGTGAATTTTGAAAAGGATGAATTATTTGTAAAAATCTTTGTGAAATCTTTATGGATGAGAAAACTCAAGTTTATTTGACTTGTTGTTGCAGAACTCGATCGCTGAAGGGCTGAGTGAGATGCTGAAGCTCCTGGCTGGTCTGCCTGCGGACACGAAGCGCCCTCTATACATCGTTGTCATCCATGTCTCACGGCAGCGCGGCACAGAGTTCTGTGTAGCTGTAGTTGGTATGTATTGTATAATTACGAGTTTTGAAATCGGTAGCTATAATCTTACAGGTAGGCAAATACAACGTTTTCAAAAGAGGGCAAAATTAATTTATGTGTTGTGTGTAAAGATAAGGGATAGAAGTGGTAATGATTAACATACATGCTGTTATCATGGCAGCACATTTTGCTGTCATGGCCTGGTCAAGATTTTTGTTCAATTTCAATGTTTTGATCATGTTTAGATGATTCCTTACGGTGTCCTGAAATCAGACGAAAATGAGAGCCATGTCCATAGCAGAACAGCACTGCATTGATTTTGTGTCCCATTGTCTTAAACCCTTCTACACCTTACTTTAAATGTATGATAGGTGTGTCTTCACAGATGTGGAGAATGGCAAAACCACAGCTGCCAGTCAGTACACTGTGTGATATTTAGGACAATTCCTTAAAATACTAAGAAACAATGTTTCTCATCAAAGTATGATTTGAAACAAAAATGAGATTATGGCAAGAACGGTTATCAACTCTTTTAGCCTCTTTAATATCTCTTGTGAAAAAAGACTATTTATTACCCATTCACAATTGCTTTATAAATGTCATGACTGTCTTGTAACAGGGAGCAGCCAGGTAAGAGCCATCATGGAGTCCAAGCTCTCGTCTGCTGAGACCTTCAAGGAGATCAGCTATGAGATCATCACAGGCAAGATGCAGCTCCTTGACCAGCACTTCTTCAAGAACAGCAAGAGTGAGTTCAATGGGATGAATAATCATGTACTGTACTGTGTATGTACTCTCACCATGTCAAAGCATTTGCGCTATTCTTATGGTGCTTTCTACACGCTAGTGCGCTGTAAAGTGATTAAAAAATGTTGACACAGAAAATAAAGGGCAACTAAAGAGGCCTCAAGATAAACTTGCCACAAAGACGGATTTGATGCTGGCACAATGGGGATTAGCAGCGTGGCACTAGGCTCTATTCATTGGGGCAGGCTATGGGTTAAAGCCAATGTATTATTATGAGTTGTTGTTGTCACCCAGAAGTGAAACATGGACTTTGACATCGTTTTTAAGAAGAGATTAGAGATAGTTCACAAAATGGATGGATATGGTACCTGTGTGGTTCATGCAGGGTTTTATAGAATTGAGAAATGTCTGCAAAACGGAACCACAACCTTTCATGCCATGTCGTTTCTTAAACTGTTTGATATTTCTCTTTCATTCTAGGTGGAGAAGACATCGATGCCTTGCTGGACAATTTCTCCAAGAGTCTTGGCGGCGAAGTATTCATACCATTTGACGGAGAATTGCTGCAGAAAACCAAAGAGACGGATGCTCAGGATATGGTTGTTGCATCAAACGGTGATCATTTTAATTATATGCTTTATTCTATTATTTGATTTTCAGAATTAATTTAAATGAATGTATGGTCTCTATGTTTCTTGATTGAACAAATTAATGCAAACTAGGTACAATTATACTACAGAGGAGTCCAAATAAAACTAAAGAGAGCAAGACCATACATGTTTAATAAATGCACTAGCTAGATATTGTCTAATTTAGATCAAAGCAACACCATACATTTCCATGCAGTGCACAAGCTAGCAATTTTGAAAGATTTAGATGAACTCCACTGTTTATGATCGGACGTTTGGTATTTTATTTATATTTATATTTGGGTTAGAGAGGTCTTAGATCAAAGATTAAATTTAAATCCTTTACTTTCACTGTGAGTGCGATAACACAGTACCATTCTACCATGACTAAAAAGACATTACCCCCCCTCCCCCGCCCCCCCCCCCCAAAAAAAAAAAAATAAGCATTTTGTTGAAATCTTTACTGTCACAAAATGCAGGTGAATATCATAACACATTACTATGCAGGTAGACGATAACTTGTGAATATATTACAAAAATGGTTTATGGCGTCATACATTCATATATTCTTATTGTCTGGTTGCTATGCAGAGCAAGCCGACACCCCCTTCACGCTGCAGCCCGCGCAGGTGTCTGCTGCCATGAAGATCCTGTCGCAGGTCTGTACCATCGCAGACTCGGACCAGATGGCCCTTGACCTTGGCCGCTTTATCCAGGTCCATCTCCTCATCATCGTGCCCCCCTCGAAGGCCCTCTATAGTCAGACGCTGACCAGGCTCGTCCAGTCCAGTGAGTTACCATAGATTGATTTGAAAACATGAATGTTATTGACATACCCGAACATTGAATCATACTTAATTACATTAATACATACATTTATTGACACTTGCTCATCTAACGCCCTCTATAGTCAGACGCTAACCAGGCTGGTCCAGTCCAGTGAGTGTGGTAGAAGGGTTAGAAGGTCCTATTGAGCAGTGATTTGTGGCTCAATGCCAGCTGTTTTGGTTGGTCCTTACATACATGTGTACATCTCTCAATGTGTATTAGTATGCGCATCACAAAATAACTCTACAAAGCCCCACCTCCAAAGTATCTTCCAGATCATGATTTCTGACATGACATCATTACAGTTAGAAGCTAAATGAGAGACAGAACTACATGCATAAGCATAACTTTTCATTGTAATGACAACATGTACCTGCAATTTGCATCATATGTTTGTAGACCATGTCATATCCTTTCTTTCTTGGCATTGCTGAGACATTTCTGACAGCAACTATGTTCTTAGGTTGTTAGGTGGTATAATGTGAAAACGTGATGCTTTTGTGAGCATGTTATCATGATGGGAACTTGGAAGAATAATTTATGACGGGATCTGACAAAGTGTAAGCATTCTCTTTTTGCGTATGATTTCCAGACCTGTTACTTGATCTCGGGTTGGTGAGCAGGAATGATGTAGAGTCTGCCGCCCCATATGTCATGCAGTGTGACAACTCAACGGAGAACCAGAGCAAGTTTGAGTTGTTCATGAACAAGGTGAAGACGATGCCACATACGCTGTTTGTCCTCGTCCAGGACCAGGCTCACCTCGATGTCAGGTGAGGTTGCTATGGGAGATGATGACGGTGATGATGTTGCTATGGGAGACGGCGATGATGATGAGGTTGCTATGGGAGACCGTGATGATGATGATGTTGCCATGTGAGATGATGATGCTGTTGAGGGAAAAATCATGATGCAATGGGGGAAGTAGAAGTATTTTTTCAGTGCCGATCACAGCATCGTTGATCATGTTGTTGTTTAGTAGAAAGGACCTTTTATGAATCATTGACAACAAGTACGGTATTTGAAACATAATGCTTGTCATCTAAGTACATCAAAGGTAGTTTTCTTGTGCGTTCATTCTTATTATCTTGTTTAATTATTTATACTTCACCATTAATACATTTTGTATACCCCACAGAAACGGTTGTCTTCTGTATTGATACTTTTCTTTTAAATGTTTTTATGCCTCTGCCACGAAGTGGCCGGAGGCATAATGTTTTCGGGTTGTCCGTCCCGAATCCGTTTAGGCAATATCTTGAGAAACGTGATGCAGATTTGCTTCAAACTTGGTACATGTATGTATTGCATGAAACTTATGAAGTGTGTAAAATTTGGGTCAAATCTGATTGAGGTCAAAGGTCAAAGGTCAATGAACTTTGTAAAAATTGACCTTTTTCACAATAAATCCAAATCCAAGGATGCAATTCTCATGAAACATGGTACAAAGATGGATCACTACTTGGGGATAGACTGGTGACATTGTTGGTAAAATTCCTGAAAGGTCAGAGGTCAAAGGTCAATGAAATTTGTGAAAATTTGCCAAAAATTGACCTTTTTCACAATAAATCCAAATCCAAGGATGCAATTCTCACTAAACATGGTACAAACATAGATCACTACTTGGGGATAGACTGGTGACATTGTTGGTAAAATTCCTGAAGTTCAGAGGTCAAAGGTCAATGAACTTTGCCAAAATTGGCTAGAAATTCCCCCAAACTTAAAATTTTCACAATAAATCCAAATCCAAGGATGCAATTCTCACCAAACATGGTACAAACATAGATCACTACTTCGGGGGTAGACTGGAGACATTGTTGGTGAAATTGCTGGAAGGTCAAAGGTCAATGAAGTTCGCAAAAATTGATATTTTTCACAATAAACCCAAATCCAAATCCAACGGCGCAGTTCTAACGAAACATGGGACAGAGATGTATCACTTCATGGAGGTAGACTGGTGGAAGTTTGGTTAAAACTCCTGAGAGTTCAAAGGTCAATGAACTGTGCCAAAAATTAGCTAAAAATTGCCCCCAAAGTGATAATTTTCAAAATATATCCAAATCCAATGGTGCAATACCAACCAAACATGGTGCAAAGATGGATCACTACATGGGGTTAGACTGATGACATTGTTGGTGAAATTTCTCAAAGGTCAGAGATCAAAGGTCAATGAACTTTGCCAAAATTGGCTAAAAATTGCCCCCAAATAGATGTTTTTCACATTGAATCCAATACTAATGATTCAATTCAAACCAAACATAGTACAGAGATGTATCACTTCATGGAGGTAGACTGGTGAAGTTTGGGTAATATTCCTGAAAGGTAAGAAGGTCAATGAACTTCACCCAAAATAAGCTAATTTTAAAGAAACTTTATACAAGGATGGATTTAGACAGACTGGTTAGATTGGAAGTCAAAGAAGGAAGAGGTCAAAAGTGAATGAACATTGCCAAACTTGGCTAAACTTGGAAAAACAGAATGTGATATTGTCATTTCACATAGGAGAAATGGTACATTACCCACCAAACATACACATTTTCTGAGAATAGCAAAGAGGCGGAGGCATATTTATCGAGTGCGTGGCAGTCGAATTGCTCTAGTTTTCTTTTTAATGTGAGTCAGCTTTTCGAGTCCCTGCTCTGGTAGGCATTGTCCAAGGAACTTATGCAGATGTTGTTAATGTTTCATCATAAATTTGCCATAAATTTCCCGTCAACCCCAGAGTTTCGGCCCAGGGTCAGCAGCCCTCGCTTGGCGGCTTTGCGCACAAGTATGTGAACAGCCATGGAGCGATGGATGCTCCCAACCTACTGACCCTACACGTCAGCAGCCAGCCCTACAGCCTACAGACCAAGAAGAGCAGGATCGCACCACAGAATGAGATCGCAATGCCCCAGCTGGCCCCACCTAGTCTGCAAGACCAGGTAACAGAGCTGCCAAGTCTCCCTGATTTCGCAGGAGACTCCCTGAAAATAGACCGATATTACTGCATATTATTTCTTCAAATCACCCAATTTCCCTGATTATCAAAAGATTATTGTCATTAAATAGTATGCATTTGAAAGACACCTCCCTGAATCCTGATGAAATTTCCCCAAATCTTCCTGATTATTAAGTTTCAATGTTGGTAGCACTGCAGGTAAATTTCGTCAAGATTTTGCCATATCCTTTGAAAAAAAAAGTATTAATAGAGATCAATTTCATACAGTTTAAAACAAAATCTTACTTTCTTCTTGCCATGTCACTTGAAGACGGAGGGCGATGCTCCCAAGGTGTACTTTGGAGCTGAGAAGTATGCAGAGACGCTGAGATGGAGCAATAAGGCTCCTCTGCTTCAGAGTGATGACGTCTACGAGACCATGGCTGAAGCTCTGACCCAAAGGTACAGTACCATGGGCGACAATGATTATCATTAATGGTAACTACCATGGCAACAGGTGCAATAATGAGAGTTGTTTGGCTGTTGCCATGGTAGTTGCCATTGAAAATAAGTTACAATAATTGAAAATCTATATGCAACATGGCCCAGGTCTCCTAGAAACTAGAAAAAATAAACAATACTTAAGAACTTCAGAGTGGCAGATTGTAAAATGTTAGATATGTTTCACCAGAGGGATTTATCACAAAGCTAGATAAGTATGCCTATGCCCTTATGCACGACTGGTAACCTGTTCTTGGATGTCAAATCAGCTTCTCAATGAATGTGATTCCCATTAGTTAAAGTTGCAATCTGAAGATTAAATTCTTGCCATTAACAAGTTCATTATTTTTCAAATTTGATAAGGATTGTAGGAAAGTCACTCCCACTGTGTTGAAATTGGAACAAATTTTGGGTATCCAATTTAGCACAAGAACAGGTCCCCAGTCATGCCACGCTTCCTTTTTTTGTATCTTTATACAAAATATTCCAACAAGTGTATGTGTTTGCCATGCCCCCAAAATGTGAAGAAATTTACTATTAATCATCTTTACCAATTAGACTTCTCCCCTTTAACCCTATCAGAACCAAACAGTCACAGTGCCATGTCAATTACAGCACAGTTTATCACTTATGGGACTAAGAAGATTTCTTTAGCGCATATTTTTTCTCTTTTATTTTCCCCCTTGCAGGTACCCTAGGCTTCACAGCATGGTGATCCGCACCTACCTCCTGATCCGCCAGTACTCTACTGCCCTCATGACCCTAGCCGGTATCACCCACCTCCGCTGTGACACGACTAGCGCCACCTATCATCTCTTACGGGACATGGTGACCTCGCCGCTTCATCAGGCAGACGGCTCGGGCCACATGGTGGTCTTGAGGATCCCGTCGCCACAGCTGGCGATCCTGGCGCACGATAAGTTGCGTACCGTGCGGGATAAAATTGGGTTTCAGTACCGGTTTGACGTGGTGCTGTGCGCGCACGACCAGGAGATACTGCTGGATGATTATTTCTTGAAGCGACTGAGGGTGAGGATATTAGCTCAGAGCAAAACGGATCATTGTTTAGCTATCAAGTTGGCATCACTTTTTTATGCCTCCGCCACGAAGTGGCCGGAGGCATTATGTTTTCGGGTTGTCCGTCCGTCCGTCCGTCCGTCCGTCCGTCCGTCCCGAATCCGTTTAGGCAATATCTTCAGAACCGTCAAGCAGATTTGCTTCAAACTTGATTCATGTATGTATTGCATAAAACTAATGAAGTGTGTAAAATTGGGGTCAAATCTGATTGAGGTCAAAGGTCAAAGGTCAATGAACTTTGTAAAAATTGCCCAAAAATGACCTTTTCCACAATAAATCCAAATCCAAGGATGCAATTGTCCTTAAACATGGTACAAATATGGATCACTACTTAGGGATAGACTGGTGACATTTTTGGTAAAATTCCTGAAAGGTCAGAGGTCAAAGGTCAATGAAATTTGTGAAAATTTGCCAAAAATCTACCTTTTTCACAGTAAATCCAAATCCAAGGATGCAATTTCCATTAAACATGGTACAAAGATAGATCACTACTAGTGGATAGACTGGTGACATTTTTGGTAAAATTCCTGAAAGTTCAGAGGTCAAAGGTTAATGAACTTTGCCAAAATTGGCTAGAAATTGCCCCAAACTTTAAATTTTTCACAATAAATCCAAATCCAATGGTGCAATTCCAACCAAACATAGTGAAACGATGGATCACTACTTGGGGGTAGACTGGTGACATTGTTGGTGAAATTCCTGGAAGGTCAGAGGTCAAAGGTCAATGAACTTTGCAAAAATTGATATTTTTCACAATAATTCCAAATCCAAATCCAATGTCACAATTCTAACTAAACATGGTACAGAGATGTATCACTTCATAGAGGTAGACTGGTGAAAGTTTAGGTAAAACTCCTGAGAGTTCAAAGGTCAAAGGTCCATGAACTTTGCCAAAAATTAGCTAAAAATTGCCCCCAAAGTGATTTTTGAAATATATCCAAATCCAATGGAGCAATACCAACCAAACATGGTGCAAAGATGGATCACTGCTAGACTGATGACATTTTTGGTGAAATTTCTCAAAGGTCGGGGATCAAAGGTCAATAAACTTTGCCAAAATTGGCTAAAATTGCCCCCAAATAGATATTTTTCATATTTAATCCAATAGTAATGATTCAATTCAAACCAAACCTAGTTACAGAGATGTATCACTTTATGGAGGTAGACTGGTGAAGTTTAGGTAAAATTCCTGAAAGGTCAAAGGTCAATAAACTTCACCCCAAATTGGCTAATTTTAAATAAACTTGATGCAAGGATGGATTTAGTCAGACTGGTTAGATTGGAAGTCAAAGAAATAAGAGGTCAAAAGTCAATGAACAAACTTAGCTGAACTTGAAAAAAGAAAATGTGATATTTTCATTTCACATAGGAGCAATGGTACATTGCCCACCAAACATACACATTTTCTGAGAATAGCAAAGAGGCGGAGGCATATTTATCGACTGCGTGGCAGTCGAATTGCTCTAGTTTGTAATAATTCAGATTTTTATCATAAAACGGAAGAAACATTTTATTGTAAATAAAAATGTTAAATAAATATTTAATTTAGAGCAGTAATTCTGCCAATTTGAGAAGAGAAACCATGATGTGTTCCAGTGCCAACTTGAAGATTTAATGATCATTTGACGTTTATTTTGTAGTCATTATTGGACCAGTGGATCTCTCATTTGAGGGGTGTTGTGTGGAATCAGAAACCTGCATAACAAAGGATATGATGACACCACTTTGGTACTCTATATCCTTGCGTCATCTTTATTGAGATAATTTCTTCTTCATTTTTGGAAGATGTTGCGAGGGGCTGATGCCAACTGGAAACCTGAGACCTATGAGGATCTTAACAAGCTTCCCTGCATTGTCGTTCTGACGGGGAAGAACCTCAGTGGAGAAACAATGCCCAGGTAATTTTTTTACCCCCTCCATCCCCTCCTCCCCCTCTCACCCCCCACCCATTCTCTCCACTTACTTTCTTTTCATTTTATCCCACATTCAGCATTAAAAAACAACACATACAATTAATAGAAATTGATTGAAAATTGCAACTTCAGAAAAATACATTCACAAAAAAAAAAAATAAGAGAATTCTACTGTACAAAGAATATTGAGAATGTGGGGTATTACCCCAAATGCCAGAGCCTTATCGAGGGTAATGCCCATAATGGTTACGGTTAGGAGGAAAGGAAGAAAAAATAAGGTAAGAAGAAAAAGATTCTTAAGACTCAAGTTCTTTGCTGTTTTGTTTGTTTGAACTAGCTGAACTAAGTCCATGTATGGCATGATAATGCCTTAAGAAAATCTTGCACATAAAGCTTAAATGAACATGTAGGTATGAAATCTGATTGAAATACCTTAGTATATCTTTGCAAAAAAGGCCATCCCAATAGTTGCATTAGATGGAACTGTGCATATTCAAGTTGTCACATCTCGGCCCTGTTGCATAAAATTTACCATTGATAATAAGTTTGCCACCATTGATAATAAGTTTGCCACCAATGGCAATTTCTTTGAAAACCTTGAAGTTCATTGGCTGTCAAGCAATGTTACTGTGGAAGTTTCTATTGATGTCAGAATTACCTGGCAATTATTATTACTGGTAAGTTTTATGCAGTGGGGCCCTGACCAACTATGCTTTTGCTCCCCAAAGGTCACTGAGGGCCATTGACCTGCGTCTGGTGAACCATGGGGCCGGTGACCTGGCTAGTCTGGAGCAGGAGTTGGGTCTTGGGTGTGGCTATGCCCCCCTCTCCACCATCCCCACCGTGGTCACCGTTGCCGAGGACAGCGACGACGAGGACGATGACGATGGCGATGAGGAGGACGACGAGGATGGCGTGTTTGAGGAGAGGATGGATTATGAGATGGGGGGGTCACCCCCCTCTCTGCAGATCGATGTGCCCCTGGGGGCTGACAATGCCTCCACCAAGTCAGGTAAAGGATGAAGTCTTCATTTGCCTTGGGGGGCATTCTATGTGGCAGAAATTCAAGGGCCATTTACAATGGCATTAACAAATCTGTTTGTTTTTATCATTGCGAGCAAAAATTGAAAGTTGCTAGGCAATTACCTCAATGACACAGCCTCAAAGATGTTTTGGAATGTCTTGATTCAGAGTGATTTCTTTCTTCATTTTTTTTTGTAAACAATAATTTCTAGCAAAAGTGAAATTGTGCTCATGCAAAAAAAATTGCTAACTGAAGAGATTTTATGCATGTGACTCAAGTTTCAAGTTTCAAGTTTCACTGGCAGTTAAAGTCTGCAGTTTCTTAGACCAAGTTAGAGTAAATGCTTTTGTGCTTTTGCACCACTCACACACATAAAGTCAGTAGAACTTTATTCTGTCTTTCCCAGAAGGATTGACGGTGGACAAGCCATGCTTCTGTTTTTTTTTTTTGTAATATCAAAAATGCTCTTTGATATCACCCTTTACCTGTAGACAACATGAGCAGTGCTCGCTCGACCCCCAAATCCTCCGTCATGGATACCGGCCCGTCAGCCGAGTCAACGGCCATTTCTACCACTCTCCGCCCGGCACCACCCAGCCCAGGCATGCACCTCAGCTCTCCACCCCCATCCATCCCAGCCACGCCAACTCGCATCCTCTCCCCCGCCCCGCCCACCAACACCACTAATGCCGACCCCCATAACCAGAACCACCTCCCTGGCGATGGCTCTTCCTCCTCCCCTCCACCCATTGTCGTCGGCAACGCCTATCCATCTCCGGGTGCGGCCCTTGCCAACGGTGGTGATACCACCACCAAACGGGGAGACTCCGGTGATGAGGATGATGATGATGGAGATGCGGCAGGGAAGGGGGATGTGGAGATGAGGAATGAAGTTGATGTTGAGAGGGAGGAGGAAGAGGCAGTAGCAAGCTCCGAAGGGGAGAAGGAAGATGTGGATGCTCCGCCCACCATCCTTCTCTCTGGATTAGTATTCAAGCTTCTTCAAAAGAATCAAAGTCAGGTCAGTTCCATCAGACTAACTTTTTGGAAAGGAAGGATGCATTTTACTTTAGTTAGCTTTAGAAAAGCTTACGCTAACTGTTATGAACACATTTACATATTTCATGAATTTGTATGTATTTTCTGTGCATATTTTATGTCTTGGATGCATTCATAGGGTTTTGGCTGGAGGGTCTGTGGATCGCGGACATTAAGTTATCTTTCTCCTACCCTGCCAGCTGTATCGTATGCATCCAAACCATAGAAATATATATCACTATAATCATTTTGAATCATGTTTCCTATGTTTGCCTCATATTGTATTGTATTGTATTGAAATGCACAATTCATTCAAGATTCAAGATTCAAAGTTCAGTTTATTTTTAAAAAAAATAGATATAATGAATAAAAAAAATAAAAAAAAATATCAAGAACAATGCATAAATTCAAGTAAAAACAACGTAAAATGAACAGAACATAATAAATACAACTTATTCATAGAATCTCATTTCTATGCATCCAAGATATCAACTATAGAAACATTTTTTTTTTGGAGTGGTCCAAAAGAAAGCAAGGCTTTTGAATATTGGACCCGTATGAAAATAAAAAGGAGTAATGTAATATGTATTAAACGTAAGAGTGGAAACAAAAAATTATTTACTTGAAACCTTTCTAAGCAATACAACAAAAAAAATACAAATTGCGAGCACAATATATAGAAATCTTCTTTACAATGGATAATGATCATAATTTAATAGAGCAGCATGCTACTCCATTAGCCTATATTTTCACGTACAGTTATTTTTGCGAAAGAAGGGGTTGCTGGCATTTTCGCAGGTTTGTGCCAAACTTGCTATACTAGTAATATACGCATGCAAATGTAAGTGTACTTGCAAATGTTATAGTGACATGCGATTGTGTGTGGCATAGCATACTACTGTAGCAAGCGGGTAACGGTCCAATCCCCCGAAGTATTTAGTACCGGTACCCTATCATGAGATTGATAGCGCTGGTACTGTACACGCAGCAGCGTGTGGTGCATTTGCTGAGTGATCAAGATTATGTGGCGATACATTCGCTTGTTGTGAAATTCGTGACCCTACAGCGATTTGTGAAAATAAGAGCTTATTCAGTACTTTGCGCATAAATGGGTCATAGTGAGCTGTTGGGTATGTGATGGTCATGGCAAGGTGTTTTACATTGAAATAAATGTCTCCACAGCAAACACCGTCCGTTGCCATGTTACCGCCAAGCCCAGACACGACCTGGTCTGGCGCCCTCAGGCCACTCCTGGCAGAGAACACTAGCGAGATGAAGAGCACCTTCTACCGGAAGTGGACCGAGCCCAAGGCGCATCACTATGACTACGAGAGGAGCGAGGACTCCGCCCGCTACCACCCACGCAGGCTGCTTCTCTATGGACCCTCACAGGTGAAAAAAAAAGAAAGAAAAACTATTGTCTGGCTGTAATAAAGATGGCCCGTCCCTTTTACAAATATTTCATGAAATATTGCACATATTTAGCATGTATCTTTGGGTTACCAACTGTGAAATTTTAAGGTCAGAGGTACTATAACTCCCGTATAATAAATGAAAATGTAACTGAGATTTCGCTATTTTCGTGGTACGAAAAAAAGAAAGCTCTTCAATTATCAAAGATTATTTCCTCAAAATCAGATATATAATACGCTTTGTTGATTCCAGGGAAAGGTTATATCTCCACTCTCTCTCAAATGATGAGAAAGTCAGGAAACTTTCAGATTTAGGTCTGCAAAAGGGATGGGCTACCTTTAAAAGTAGCGAATAGTACTGGACAAGGCTACAGGATCCCTATCAGTACGAGTGTCCTTCTGCCATAGCCATGTGTCCTACTCTACTTTGTGTGTGGAATATCACACAGGACTTACTTCAAAAATGTTAATTTTGTTTTAATTCAATGAAATCCAGAACCGTTGATGATGGTAGAGCTACTGTCACTTTTACCCCTTTCTCTTTAGCACACAGAGACTGATTTTGTTTCGTGGGTTATATAAAATGGAATATCATCGTCATCATCATCATCATTATCATAAATAGTAATGTTATTGTAACATTGACATGTAATACCTGTAGCTTAAGGAAGCACACTTCTTCCAAGACTTATTAAAGGAAAACAACACTTTATTACCGTGAAATATTTAGTCCACAATAAAGTCACTGCAAGTTTTGCTACATTGCATTTTGTTATTGCCTGGTAGGGTGAATACTAAAACAATTGTTCTTTCCATCCTTCTCTGTAGATTAGTAAGACAGGGCCTACATGTACCTCCATCCTCTACTTAGATAGATAGGTAGTATAATTAAACAAGTGTTGTTGTGTCTCCGTATAGACTGTAATTTTCATTAGAATTCACTTTGTTCGTACGGTTAATGATAAGATTGGCATTGTTGTCTCTATATCTCTGTGAGACAGTAAGACTGCAATTTTTGCATATTCAGTTTTGTCGTGAGAGTGAGTTTTGCACCTTGTGGCTTGTATCTCTCTGTATAGATTGGTAAGACAGGAGCCTACCTCCACTTTGCACGGGTCCTGCTCCGCATGCTGATCCGTCTGCAGGAGGTCGAGGTCTTTGATGAGCCCGACCTCGATGTCCCACCGCTCGGGGCCACGATGACCTCGGACTACCCCCAGGTCACAGGGGTCATGGCGGGGAGACGGTTTGACCCCCAGCTGAAGGAAGGCAGATACAAGGGTCACAGTCCCATCTGGCAGCCCAGTAACCAAGCACATGGTAGGGTTTATTTCTCTGTGTATTTCAACCTTTATATTACCAGGGAGTGTTTTTTTCCAAGCTGTTCTTAAGATGTGAACGACTGGTGACTCTTTCTTGTGCCAAAGCAGATTCTCATTAATTTTGATTCCCGTCAGCTTAAGTTCAAATCTGATCTTTATGAATGAAGATTCTTGTTGTTAACAAGTGTCTGAATACAAAGTTTATGATTTGTCAAATTTGATTTGGAGTGTCGGAAATTAACTCCCACTATGTTAAAACAGGAACAAATAGGGGTATATCATTCAGCACAAGAAAGGTTCACCAGTCATACGTTAAGCTGTTGGTAGCTTACAAACAGCATGGTGAAACACCCCCCTCCCCCCCCCCTCACACCCCGTGGTCATGTTTCAAACCACTGGCTGTATCTATATGTACCATAGCAGAGATGAGGTATCACAAACTGTTTCCATAGACCCTGGTAGTTGGAGTAGACCCATTCTTTACTGAGCAAGCAGTTATGCAAGCTGGCTTTTCTGCTCTCAGATAGTGTGTGGCATGACTCATGCGTAATCTGCTGTACAGATAACAGACGACAGGTTATGAATAAATTCCACTTCCTTATAGGGTACAATGGAGCCACGCTCCTTTATTTCCCTGGCAAATTTTGACATCCTAACAGCACTGGGGTTTAGGAAGCCAGAAAAACTAACCATGAGGAAATGGTTTGATGTTACATGTAGTAAAAATCTTAATTTTGTGGCATTTTTAGAAGAATCAGATTTGTGACATTTACTTAAAAGCTTGAAACACTTTTTAAACCTTAAACTAAATAGTGCAGTGCAGATGCCCAGATGAGCCACAAGTTGAGCCTTGCCCGACATAGCAGCAACATTGACACGATTCCTTGCTATCCTCATCTCCTTTCAGTATTCTCATCCTTGGAGACGATGAGGGACTCCAAGCGACATACCACCTCCATGAGGCTGACCAAATACAGCGCCCACAATGCATTTCACCACTGCGACCAGTGCCATCACTACAAGGACGTCACGGCCACAGAGGTAAAGATTTCTTCCTGTTCCCTCCGATCTTGGCAACGGAGAGCACAATGACCTCAAATTTTGGTACATTATTTACACGGAACTTCATCTCTAAGTTTGCATTAATAGATTTTTTATTAAAATTAAAATCCATTTATAATTGAGTGTTAATGAAAATACATATGCAAACAAAATTCTGTTTTCCCTATAACTCATCTTATCATGGTTGGAAAGTTATAATTTCAGGCATAAATCTCTGTGAATCAAATAACAAGCTTTTAACATCACACATGTAAGTGCCAAATTCTCTGTTTTTCTGAATTTCTTATATTTCTTTGTTTTGTTTTATTTGTTATAATACTGATTATACTGATAATACTGATTCAAACTTATACATGTACAGTAACACACTACATGTATGTCCAATCATGAAATTAATCAATTCTCCCTATCGCATATAGCTCTCCGAATCTGAACGTGTGTGGCGCTCTAATTTTTTTACCTTTAATTCTTGGGATAGGAACTTCCGGTCCACGAACATTCGGCAATCCCGTATACAATAAGGGACCAGGGTATCCAACTAATTTTATGAATATTAACCCTAAACCTAACCCTGACCTTAACACTAACCCTAAACCTTATTCTAAACCTAACCCTGACCCTAACCACAACCCTACACAAAATTTTCACTGCTTAATTCATAAAAAAAAGTGATTTCTTGGTCACTTTCTACCGACAACCAGCTCTTACCGGAAGTATACGTCCCAAGAGCAATCGATCAGATATCGGTATCGTGAGGTGATATCGCTTGATATCGGCTATATGCGATAGGGAGAATTGAAAGGTAAAGAGTGAAAGATAATCAGGCACTTTCCACAAGGATTGTGCATACAGTAGGAATCAGCAGTATATCATAATGATGATTTCACAGTCATTGCTCCCAAACATTTTCAGGAAAAGTGAAAAAATCCTTTTGGCGCATTTTTCACATTGCCCACACTGCTTGCATTCCCGCTAACTATCACTGAACTCTATGTTGAAAGTATCTTTTGCTCTACAAAATGGCTGCTCTCTCTTTAATGCATGTTTTTGTATCCCCTGAATCCCATAGGCGAGAGAGACGAAAGCATACAGCGTGCAGCTGAACACTCGTTACTATGGCGAGGTGGAGATGCAGTTTGTGATTCCCGCTCAGCAAGAGAAGCACTTTGTCTTCGTCCAGCACAGCGGTCAGCTGTCCAGCATGGTCCTACCCACCAAGAAAGAGCAGGTTTGTTTTGCTTAACTGTCTCAATACCACTCCAGAAAAAGATACTTGGCTTATTATGCGTTAATTGCATCTATTGTACTATGAGGGTTGATTCAGAGTTCAGAGTTGTTAGTTGCTCATTCCTGGAATCAATAACAAATTTGGTTCTTGGTCAACCCTGTCCAAGGAATGGATCCCTAATAGTCTATATCTAAGTGCCATATGTTGTGATGTTGGTGATCATGGAGTGCCACAACTTTCTGTCCTGAGCTTTTTGTATCAGCTTCACGTCATGGCAAACAGACCCTTCCTCTGCATCTTTTCTTATCTTTCTCTCCCTTGAAATCAAACTTTTCAAAGCCACCTTTAAGACATACATGCCCCCCAAATCTCAACTGTCTCAAGATAATTTTCTCATTCTAAGTTCAGATATCAACTTCTTTTTCCTTTTTTTATTTCTCGGGAAGACTTCTTCATTGGTTACTTATTCGTCCAAAGAATCCTCTTCATGTTTTGTTATAAAACTTTCTTTACTTTGTCCATGTTTCACTTCTGTACATTAAAGATTGTCTGTCCCTATTGCAAGCTTAAAATTTGAAATCGTCTATCACAATCGTAAATTGAAGAAAGTGTGATTCAAGACCATTTCTAAGAATATAGCATGTTGAAGCTTTCTGTATATGTAAAAAATTTCAGCCGTTAAATTTCAAACCAATTTTTTTCGTACTACGAAAAAAGTATTAATCTTTGTTACAGTATCTAAGTGGTTATTATGCGTGTGTGAAATCCTAATTTTATGAGTAATTACGAAACTGTGGAGATGATTTCTTCTTTAGAACATTTTTTTTCGTAATGCATTTGATAACTTGATAAACAGATAAATCAATAAAGCAGATATTTCAACACAAACTGCTAAGAGCCTGAGGTAAAGACTATTAATCAGACGTTTTTTACGTGCATTATTTGAATTTTACACTACGTATCAGTTTCAAATTGTGAATATAGAGCTTGCTAACACTTCTCTATATGTTTTGCCAATGTTTCGATGGTTTTGTGGTGATCTGAAAAAGGGACAGGCAGTCTTTAACACTACAAGTATAAAAAGTAGCCACTGAAATAATTATTTGATATTTATCCTACCAGGGTCCGAATGCAGTCAAGACGCCCATCTTCATGCCGTCATTCGGGAGGCAGGAGCAGGCGCTGATTAACCTCTATCACACCATGGAGGGCGGCAAACACGTCCACGTCATTGTGTGCAAACAGAAGGACGCCCTCGCCTATGAGAAGCAGTGGCCAAACCATGTCCTGCTGATCCTGCCTGCTGTGGCCAATGAGTCTGGGCCGGGTGAGTTTAGGGTTCCAATCTCTCTATCATTAAAAACACTGATTGCAACATATTTACAGGTATGATATATACATGTACATAACAATTGAACATATTTACATATAATATATATTTCACAAGGTTTTAATTTTCATGAATTTCGCGAGTCGGGTGCTATTCTCGAATTTAACAATGCGCGAACATATGAATACGACGTGCACGAGCACGAGCACATGTACTACTAGTACTAGTACTCCACGATCACGAATTGAACCACTCACAAAACTGTCGAGACGTCCTGATTCGCTAAAAATTCGCCTCGGGAAATATATGGCGTATGCAGTATATGAATGTGATATATACATGTACATGTGTTAAATTCACAAACGAGATGACCAAAAAGCAAAGAGTGTGATTGTCAGAACTAAATGATACAACCAGGGATGTGTTATGGAAGGATATGAAGCAACTTTCTTTCTTTGAACCCATGTGCCAAGCCGCTGAAAAGTTATGGTGTTCTCAACAGGTGCTGTTCAGGTGTTTGAACAATTATGAACATGATTGTGTGGCAACGGCTTCTCAGAGAGAACAAAAGAAATGTACAGTCTCATTTCGCTTGTCCCGTTCTGTTGATGGCATTAATACTTCCATAAGCACAACAGGTATCAGCAAACACAAATAGACAAGTTTTTCAAGTAAAATATCTCTGCTGCACGCAAACCCACACAAACACCGTGAATGATAATACATAGCTTAATATGTCATTTTGAGAGTGGTTGAATCCACCAAATGCACAAGATGTCGGAAAGTGAAGAAATTGGTCAATTTTGTAAGTAATACAAATAGCTTATAT
Source organism: Arbacia lixula (assembly GCA_963669155.1). Taxonomy (NCBI): domain Eukaryota; kingdom Metazoa; phylum Echinodermata; class Echinoidea; order Arbacioida; family Arbaciidae; genus Arbacia; species Arbacia lixula. Next base: position 18,709,442 of record OZ022586.1, on the reverse strand, counting down.
GTCCGATTTTTAATGAATCCTCAATACTTTTTGAAACAAAAGCAGAGTAAAGGATCTGTCATTATCTGCCGTTAACTTCCTTATAGTTTACAAACTAATTTTTCAAAAACAAAACGTCTACAGACAAATGGGAAAAATTAAGAAATTTCTTTTCAAGTTGACATCAGCTAAATGTCGGCTCGGCACATGGAACATCAAAGCATTGTCATGATGATGGAATTCTTTTGACATTCATGAGCACGCTTTAGAACCCATACAGGTGTTTGAATGTATTATGCTCGAGTTTCTACTCCTTCCTAACACATCCCTGATACAACCAAAAGTGATGATTTGCCAGTGTCATATATCTGATTTTTGTTTGTCCCAAGATCCTTGGAAGAGCAGACTACCCTGGTTAAAAACATGTAATGAAATGATGATAATGACAAGCCAGTTTGTAGTTGCAATCCACGCATGAGCAGATTATTGCTGGTATGATTGACTTTGGGTCAATCGTACCACTCACAAAGTAAATTTGAATTCAGTAGATATCTTACCATCTTTCTATTTATTATCATGTAAATATGGCAACAGCTATTCAGCTCTGAAATGGTAGCAAAAGAACATTCCACTATGTGCACCTGCTTCTATTGTTGTTCCGTACACACTTTAATATGTCTATACATCCATCAACTGACACAGCTTCATGAACAAATCCCAGTTTGCAATCTAGTAATACTTATTCAGTGGTCTGAACTACAAACTGATCTATTGCATCATTCTCTCCCATACCTTACCTTACCTAGGTGCAGCCAAGTACTTCATCAAGGAGCTGGCCTGGAGGAACCTGGAGCTGGAACGGAACCGCCAGAACAAGCTTGGCCAATCCCCCGACGCCGTCTGGCCATTCATTCTACTCATGGAAGACTGCTGCGTCACATGGCGGACCCAGCATGGCAGCCCCGACCAATCAGAGTAAGCCTTTTGTTGTAACAATTCTGAAACTGACCTGGGGAGTGTTTCACCAAGCTGTTCTTCAGCTAAGAACGACTTTACGCACAACTGGTGACCCTGCCTTGTGCTCAATCAGATTTTCAATGATTTTGATTCCCATCAATTACAGTTGAAATCTGATCTTAATTGATTAAAATTCTTGTTATTAACAAGTGTCTAAATACAAAGTTAATGATTTTTTCAAATTTGAATAGGATTGCCAGAAATATCCCTCAATGTTAAAAAATTTGGCACAAGAAAGGGTCACCAATTGTACGTAAAGTCGTTCTTATCTTACGAACAGCTTGGTGAAACACCATGGTAACATTGCTTGAAAGCCAATCAAATTCAAGGTCTACATAGAAGTAGTCATTGGGAGCAAAATTACCATCAATGGTAAATTTGATGCAACAGGGCCCAAGGCTCTATTGCCCAATGTCATTGTTACTGATCAGATATTGTAAAGGGTATGAAATCCTAATGATAAGTTGATCTTAATAAAACAGCAAAATGGAATGAAAAGATTGGCAACAGTTTGAGAAAAAGCAGAAATATTGTGAGGTAGCTATTTATTTATGAGCTTTATCATCTTTTTGTTACCGGTCCTTGTTCGTATTTCCTTGGGGCAACATTTGGAGTTTTTCCACTTCTCTTTCACCAAAAGTGAGAATGGATGAATATGTTTCAACTACTTACTTTCTCCTTCAATGCAGAAGCGACAAGGTGGTCCCACTGAAGAACATCATGGAGACCATAGAGGCCACGCCCGATATTGAGAAGTATACCGCCCTCGGTGTCAGGCAGTGGAACAGCCAATCAGCAAGCAGTATTCAGACAACCTCATCCGACCCTACCTCCCCCTGCCACCTGCATAACATGGTCTTCTTGAACGTGGACCGAGCAAGAGGCGTGGACTACGGTTTTAACAGGTATGAAAGGTTTCCACCTCACACAGATTATATCTATCTACATGTAATTGCCATATCCTGTGACGTAGGCAATCATGGAGTGCTACAACCCTCTGTTCTGAGCTCTTTGTATTAGCCCCATGCTCTGCTTACCAGTCAGTCAGTTAAGCTGCTTATCCAACAAACCATCCTTCTTCCCTTGCTTCTTTTCCCATCTATCTTTCCCATTAAAGCCAAATTTTCCAAGCCACCTTTGAAAATTACATGTCCCCCATAATCTGAATTGTCTGATTCTAAGCTCACATATGAATGTTTCTTGGCTGTTGGCTCTCTGGAAGACTTCTTCTTTGGTTTCTCTATCAATACAGGAAAACTGAAAATCTGTTTTGTTAACATTAAGATGGACTTGATGCAATTGTGTCTTGCATTAAACTGTTGAGAGCAACTGTCGGTCACTGTCACTGTGGTGGTAAACTAATACTCAATATTAATGTTGTGTTTTTCCCGTTAGATTCTTCAACGAAGACATCGATTTCAACCTGAAGCTGGCGTCCGAAGGCCATGCCCTGGTCCGTCTCGCCTCGCTCTGCGTCATGGTCAAGTCCATCGAGGCCAACAGCCTGGCGCACTTCACCCCTAAGCCACACCCCCTAGCAACCACCTCCTCCTCTACCTCCTCCTCCGCCCACCACCACCACCACAAGCGGCATAGCTCCACCCCTCACCACCACCCCACCATCACACCGTCCAGCTACGTCCGCGCCCCTGACTCGGAGGAGATGATACCCCTTGCAGCGCCCCCGCAGTTCCTGATGGAGAAGTTCCTCGAGCAGATGTCCGAGAAGAGGATTTTCCCAATAGCTGTCGATAATTCTGAGGCCCCCATTCTCGCAGTCGACTGCTACTTCAATCTTGGATCTCGCATTGCAGGTAACAGACATTCCTCCTTTTATATCTGCCATTTCATAGGCTTGTCAATATTTACCAAGGATGATACATATAAGGGCTGGTAGACTAAGGTTATACTCTAATATTTGTAAAAAATCTTGCTCTCACGCAGCTAAAGTGTAGGAGAGAATAAAAAAATAGCAAACGAGATGACTGCTGATTATATTGTAAAACACTCACAGAAGACAATATATCGGATTAATCTTTATTTATTAATTAATATGAAAATTAGGGTATGTTGAAGTTGTATTCGCGGTTTATCTTACTGGGGGGGGGGGGCATAGTGGAAATGACTAAAAGTAATTATTTGAAGTGATTAGAATGAAACATATTTGGGTTTTTGTGAGTTGTATGAAAGAAGACATTTTCCATTGGGTTTGTACACAAATCACAAAAATGTGCCAAATCTGCTATGACAATGTCTTGCGAAAGTGACGTGATGTCGTGATGGTACCCTGTCGTCACATTATTTGTCTCAAAATTTGCATGAGACTACAAGAACAAAACTCACAAAATCTTGGATTGCATGTCAAGATGATTGAGCAAAACCCTGATTAGGGTTCAACCTTAAATTAAGTTGCTTTTCCATATGCAGTGTATTTTGTATATAATAACATGTTCATGCAAATTGTATTGTCTGTTTGTATTCAGAAATCAAGGTCTTTTGAAATAGTATCAGTGCTTGATCATTGAACCATTAATTGATATGATTTTCCTGGGGTTGTTCTTTGCTACGTTTGACATCTCAAAAGCTTGACTAAACCTTACTATGACCATACATTATTGAGCATTTTTTCCGAAAAAATTGAAAATGGAATACAAAAATGATTTGCATTATCCCCGATGTTGTAATTGATGTGGCAATCAGGATATTGTGAAGCTGTATATATATGTCCTTGATCTTGGAATTGCATTGTTCTTTCCATGTTTTTTTCTTTGCTCCGTGCAGTCCATTTTGTGTCATCCCGCTGCTCTCCACTGCCTGAGGTCGTTGAGAAGACGCAGTTCAGCGGGCTGCTCCTCTACATGTGCCATTCAACCTTGGAGGCCGAGTTCCTCAAGCAATTCAAATTTGTGAACGGTGAGTAAAATCTCTGCTTCTATTAGGTTCTTACTCCTCTCAGTCCCGCAGATGATGAAGTGTGTTGTAGTTTACATGAAATGAAAGAGAATTCCAGACCGTGGGACCTTAACCCATTTTTTACAGAGTAGGCTGGCTTTTTTCCCCATCATACAGCTTAGCATTAATATTGTAATTTGCTGTTTCCAAAGGATATTGAGGACAGTTTGTAGCATCCTGGTGTAGCAGCCATCCAGGGCCCTGTTGCATAAAACGTACCATTGACGGTAACTTTGCTACCGATTGCAACTTCTATGGAAACCTTGAATTTGATTGGCTGTCGAACAGTGCTACCATGGTAGTTACAATTGATGGCGGAGTAACCATGTGTATACATATTTTTTTTATGCCTCCGCCACGAAGTGGCGAGAGGCATTATGTTTTCCGGTTGTCTGTCCGTCCTTCCCGAATACCTTCAGGCAATATCTTGAGAACCGTTAACCAGATTTGCTTCAAACTTGGTACATGTGTGAATTGCATGAAACTAATGAAGTGTGTTGAATTGGGGTTAAATCTGATTTAGGTCAATGGGACATGAACTTTGTGAAAAATTGCAAAAAATGGACCTTTTTCACAATAAATCCAAATCTAAGGATACGATTCTCATTAAACATGGTACAAAGATAGATCACTACTTGGGGATAGACTGGTGACATTTTGGGTAAAATTCCTGAAAGGTCAGAAGTGAAAAGTCAGTGCACTTTGTGAAATATTGCAAAAAATTGACCTTTTTCACAATAAATCCAAATCCAAGGATGCAATTCTCATTAAACATGGTACGCAGATGGATCACGACTTGGGGATAGACTGGTGACATTTTTGGTATAATTCCTGAAACTTTGCCAAAATTGGCTAAAAACTTCCCCAACTAGTATTCAGGGTGACTATCATCTTGTAAGACATTGTTAAACCCTTTGATTCCACTGTTTAGCTGTAGTATTCAGGGTGACTTTCCTATTGTAAGACATTGTTTAACCCTTTGACCCCACTGTTAAGCTGTGGTATTCAAAGTGACTTTCCTCTTGTAAGACATTGTTTAACCCTTTGACTCCACTGTTTAGCTGTGGTATTCAGAGTGACTTTCCTCTTGTAAGACATTGTTTCACCCTTTGACTTTCCTCTTGTAAGACATTGTTTAACACTTTGAATCCACTGTTTAGCTGTAGTATACAGAGTGACTTTCCTATTGTAAGACATTGTTTAACCCTTTGATTCCACTGTTTAGCTGTAGTATTCAGGGTGACTTTTCTCTTATAAGACATTGTTTGACCTTTGATTCCACTGTTTAACTGTGGTATTCAGGGTGACTTTCCTATGGTAAGGAAACACCAAACAGATGCGTTTTCTGAGAATAAATTTAAATAGAGCTAGCAGAGGCGGAGGCATGTTTATTTAGTTGCTCTAGTTTGCAATGAGGCCCAGCTTTTTCATCGCTTTGGGTATGACAATCCAATCCATGCAACCTTGATGATGAGGGAGAGAAAAAAAAGGTCTCAGGATGATTCCACCCCTGAAATGCTACAGAGCCCTGGAAAATGTTGAAAGAGCCCCCCAAATTCCCATAGACACAATGTAAAATTGTAGCCAAGTCAGCCAATGTGCTCTAAAAGTAGCCCCCCTCGCCAAATTTTGAACTTTGAAGTTTAAACGTGGGAAAATGTTAAAAGAACGCCCTAAATTCCCAGAAACACTATGTAAAATTGTAGCAAAATCGGCCAATGGGCTCAAAAAGTAGCCCCGAAAATGTTGAATCAATTTTTTCCCGGGGAAGGATTTATTTTCTTTTAATTTCATCCATGTCAGGAGCGAGACTGTGTCTGCTGAGCTCTGACCGGAACTCGCTGCGCCGACAGGTCGTCCGGCTGGATCTCGAGGAGCAGTGGCGCTTCCGGCTCCGCGACGAATTCCAGACGGCGAATGTCGCCGTGGACCAGCCACTCTTCATGCTCACGGGACGACATGAAGAGGAGCGTGTGTAAAGACCAGCCACTCTTCATGCTCACGGGACGACATGAAGAGGAGCGTGTGTAAAGACTAGCCACTCTTCATGCTCACGGGACGACATGAAGAGGAGCGTGTGTAAAGACTAGCCACTCTTCATGCTCACAGGACGACATGAAGAGGAGCGTGTGTAAAGACCAGCCACTCTTCATGCTCACAGGACGACATGAAGAGGAGCGTGTGTAAAGACCAGCCACTCTTCATGCTCACAGGACGACATGAAGAGGAGCGTGTGTAAAGACCAGCCACTCTTCATGCTCACAGGACGACATGAAGAGGAGCGTGTGTAAAGACTAGCCACTCTTCATGCTCACGGGACGACATGAAGAGGAGCGTGTGTAAAGACTAGCCACTCTTCATGCTCACGGGACGACATGAAGAGGAGCGTGTGTAAAGACTAGCCACTCTTCATGCTCACGGGACGACATGAAGAGGAGCGTGTGTAAAGACCAGCCACTCTTCATGCTCACGGGACGACATGAAGAGGAGCGTGTGTAAAGACCAGCCACTCTTCATGCTCACGGGAAGACATGAAGAGGAGCGTGTGTAAAGACCAGCCACTCTTCATGCTCACGGGACGACATGAAGAGGAGCGTGTGTAAAGACTAGCCACTCTTCATGCTCACGGGACGACATGAAGAGGAGCGTGTGTAAAGACTAGCCACTCTTCATGCTCACGGGACGACATGAAGAGGAGCGTGTGTAAAGACCAGCCACTCTTCATGCTCACGGGACGACATGAAGAGGAGCGTGTGTAAAGACCAGCCACTCTTCATGCTCACAGGACGACATGAAGAGGAGCGTGTGTAAAGACCAGCCACTCTTCATGCTCACGGGACGACATGAAGAGGAGCGTGTGTAAAGACCAGCCACTCTTCATGCTCACGGGACGACATGAAGAGGAGCGTGTGTAAAGACTACTGGGAGTACTGGGTAATGTGGCCCACCGGAATTTGAAAAAGAATCACCCCCTGCTAATGAGAAAAGTGCACCTGTCACATTGTATTATTCCTCATAAGACACTTAAGTGCATAAATGTGATCTGTTTACCTCATTTTTTGGCCTCGACAGGAACTAATTCATTATACCGCACTAATTTTAGTCAGTATTCACTTTGGCAGGAGGGACCGGATCAATTTAATTTTTGCGCAGTTACTACAGAGGGTTATTCAGTATGAAGATGAATGTGATTACATTAGCAACTGGTAGAGATGTTATTAGCAGAACTGACAGTGTGATAAATATCAATTAAAATTGAAGCTTGTGGAGACATATAATACCATCATTCTCATCATAACAAGTTCGCCATGAATGTTAAGATAAACCTCAGGTTGGCAAGATTTGAAGTAATAGCCTCTACATGTACCTATCAGACGTTTAGTATAACTGGCGGTGTTTCACCAAGCTGTTCTTCAGCTAAGAACAACTTTATGCATGAATGGTGTCCCTTTCTTATGCTAAATCAGATTCTCGATTTTGATTCTCATCAGCTACAGTCCAAATCTGATGTTTATAAATTAGAATTCTTGTTGCTAACAATTGTCTGAATACAAAGTTTATGAATTGTCAAATTTGATTAGGATTGTTGGAAATTAACACCAACTATGTTTAAACAGGAATAAATTTGGGTATCTCATTTAGCACAAGAAAGGGTCACCAGCCATGCGTAAAGTTGTTCTTAGCTTAAGAACAGCTTGGTGAAATAACCCCCCCCCCCCCCCCCCCCCCCCGCTGGGCTGTTGAAATTGATTAAACGTTTGTGTGCCAGATAAACTGCTGCTCTATGGGTTGTGTGTCTATTAATTGTGGGAAGATGGACATGTGGCACACACAGAGTTAAATACTCCAGTATTACAAATTAGTGAATGAAATTGAAGCAGAAATGGGCATGGAAATCATCTGATCATGAGTAGCTCATTTGTACGAAATGTTACAAACAGTGAGAGCAAAAATTATGGCACGTTTCTATAAGATTGTTACCTCATTTCTATAAGGCTTGCATTCCCATATCAGAGGCACTGTTATGCAGAATGAGCCAGTTCATAGTTACATCATGGTCGGACACTCCACTGAATCAAGAACGACTAGGGATTTGATCATGAAGCTGTGTAGGTGTGTTATTTTACAGCGTGCCCATACCAACATTAGAAGCAGGTGCACATGTTTGAATGTTCTTTCACTACCTTTTCAGAGCTGAATCGCTGTTGTCATAGCTGCATTATATTGGGTGTAAACGTGGTCCACTATCTATGGAATTTCTATTTTACTCTGTGAGTGGTGCAATTGGCCCCGAGGTCATTCGCACCAGTAATCATCTGCTCATGCGCACATCGCAACTATGAACTCGCTTATTGGGGTAGAGCTCAATACATTGAGTGGTGATTTAATGGAAGATATCATCTTATCAAAGAAGGTAAGAGTTAAGATAGATATGTGTAAAGTCGTTTTTATGTGTGATACAGTCTGACTGTATTGGGAGAACATGTTGAAGAGGGTAGTTAACTCCATGAAAAGTTCTCAGAAGCAGAAAAATTAGAGAAAAATATTGACATAAGATTGAGTAAAATCAGGCAAAGTACACTCAAAGTAATGAATTTTTTAGATGTGCAAAATTGAAAAACCTGGTATGAGGTTGTTATGTTGTAGATGAGTGCAGCTTTTTGTCCTTTATGGCTGAAAATATCATTTATTTTCATATTTAAAAAAATATGGTACCGAGAGGGTCAATATCACACTGTTTAACATGACATGTATTCGAGTTTGAGGGGATTAAAGATGCTTAAACTATAGCATACAATGCATTATAACCTCGCCTATGTGTTGCCAATTCAAGGAGTCATGAAGCTTTGAAATGATCACTTCATTCTTACTTTTCCAATCTTTCCCAACTTTCACTGGTCTGCATCTCTGAATATTTCTGCATCTGTTGAATATTTTTCATTGTGAACTACCCTGTATTTCCTGCAAGGCTTAGTGTGGGTGGTATTTTTAAACTAGGGGTTTGTAAATAATTATCTGTAAATATGAATGGACTTATACAGTACAGACTGTTACCTCTTACATGTAGCTATCCAGATGTTTTGTGCAACTTATTTCATTGGAATCCATTGCTCTCCTTGTGATATCTATTTTGTTATGTCAGCATCATGTAGAATATCATCATGTGTTTTCCGCTTCCTGGGAAAGAATTAATGTTGCATCTCATGAATACATGCGTATCATTAGTTAACTCTTTGAGCGCCAGATAAACTGCAGCTCTATGGGTGTTTTGGTATGTTGGTGCATTACCTGGGTAACAATGTGTTAATGATGGTTTAATAGTTACAAAACAGGTGCAGGAGAGGAACTGTATAATCATTATGTTATGGCAGTATATGCATTAGCTATTGGCGGGGGAGCACGGGATGGGAGGAGAGGATGAAGGGGGGGGGGGGGGGGGGGTTGTGGATTGGAAGGAGGAGAAAGAAAGGGAGGAGAGGAGACAGAGAATGAACAGGACGAGAAAATGGAGAAGAAGAAGTAAGACGATGAGGTTGAATTAAAGTATGTAATTTTGGGGAAGTATAAATGGTACATTTCTAATATACATGCCCATCTACGTAAATATCATGTCAAGTACACGTTCATGTTTTGCCAATCACTTTATTCAGTATTACAACAAGAGAAGATTAATTGGAAAAACATCTATGAATGCTTTCAATTATATTGATGTTATTACCAATCAACGTTTTCCTGTTGTGATGCTGTTGTCACCTCACACTTAGCCAATATCTGGAGGGGTTTTAATATCCAGATAAAGAATGAAATATCCACAAATGGTTGGGTGAACGTGTAGATAGGTGGAGAATCAATGGAAAATGTTATAAACTATCAAGTCAGTATTCTAGAAAGTGTAAAACACATCGACCATGTTAATCTGTGCATTTAGCCATGTCAGCAGGTCCTATGATTATTTCTTTGAAATGAACATCAATTTGTTTTAACGGTGTGTATGCCACTTGCAAACAATGCTAAATGTGCTAAATATGTTACTCATTGTGGATAAATTGCTAGTGATAATCGTTTGTCCCGAAATGTATGGTCCTCAAGGGATCTAAGATCACGACGTTTCGTGCGCCGCTGCAATACTTCGTCAGGTGTGATACAAAATTGTAGTGATTAGGGGTTTAAATACCCTTTGGTCAGTGCAGCGCACTAACTTAGACCCACTCATAAATGATGTAATACTATTGGCCGGCGCACCCGGATACTGGACCAAACAATAGGCTGTTGATACGGCTAGCATCGGGCGGTAAAAAGTTACCGACCAAGGACAAAGGACAAAGCCCACTGGCCGGCACTCACTCGATGCTAAATGTTTTTTTTTTCTCATTCTGGACGAATCCGTTTATAGGGCAAAACTTATCATTACTTCGCTAAATGGCAACACCATCTTTTGTAGATGAGATTTTTTATATAAAACAGACGATACATTCCATCATATATTAACATAATGTCAAAAAAGCAAAACAATTCAGAGCAATAATTGTGTCCATTTGATGAGCAAAAGCGTGATGTCAACGTCTCCAAGTTGAAGATTTAGTGGTCATACTTTGCTTTGAAAAGTCATGTCAAAAGTAATACATATCACTGGATGCAAAAATGGCTTCACCTTCCATTTTTGTAATTGTTGATATCAACATTTATATCCTCAAATCACATATTTTCTGTAATTAGTCCCAAATGGGTTAAACATTACACCAACCACAAGAAGAGAATATAGATCAAATTAGTGAAATATGAAACTACACCTTATCCTGCGTAGGGTACAATATAAGTCTCAATTAGTTGATGAGACAGTACTCTTCCACAAAACATTGACATCATTAGGGTCTGCATTTACTATTTTGGACGACCCAACTTCAAAGTTAATTTGAGATTTAGAAGTCAATATAAACCGATTAAAAGTCATGTCCAACCTGCCTTCCGAGGGCATTTATTAGTAGGCCTACTTGCCATGCTATTTACACAACTGTTCATTTCAGACGAGAACCAAAAAGATAAAGAGATTTATTAGTAGAGGTAACTCAAAGTAATTTAAGATTGCTTACATAAACATACAGTAGTGATTTTACTTCCACTTTTTGTTTTACAGAAATACATTTGTTATAATTTCACACTATAGGCCTACTTTGCTTTTAGAAGGGGACCTTATATCTCGCTGTAATTAAGGTCTAGTACGATGTGTATCCCACCTATAATTGTTTTGTCATTAACTAAAAGGTTTGTTCGCATTATGGGTTATGGCCGTGTATCTGTGTGCATACACCAGTCCACCGCAGCTCTATGTCGGCTGGTCCCAAATCAGCCATTAACATGCAATGGCTATGGAAAAAAGAGGTGTCTTTCCGCACAACTGCCGCCAGAAGTTGATCATGGTCGTAAACGTATTCATAAAGAACTCGGGCAAGTTGTCTTTAAATAAAATGTATCATTCAATGTGTGCTTGTTGAAGTTAAATGCTATCAGTATTATTTTTCTCTTTCATGTTACGTGTGGCACAAAACCGTTTCCCTTTTCCCAAGTTTTTAGTTCTATTCCTGTGTAGATTTCTAGCAGTATTTATTGTTTCTTGCCAACATGTATTTACGTTTCTCTGTCGGTGTATGTGTTCTACTTTTTATCTTCTGTATTCCTTAAGAAGGATTTAAATGGTGTTTGTCGATTAACAATGTTGTGTCATGAAGACTTTAATCAATGATTTTTTTTTCATTAATAGCTCCCAACTGTGTGTACTGTAATTTGTATTTCTGATGTAGGCCTACTGTTTCCGTCTAGCAGAGAGGGAAGATACGCAGCTGTTGAATCCGAAAATCGAGAGAGGAGAGATGGACAGAGAGAGAGAGAGAGAGAGAGAGAGAGAGTAGGGGAAAGAGATGAGTGAGAGAGAGAGAGAGAGAGAGAGAGAGAGAGAGAGAGAGAGAGAAAAAGATAGAGATTTTTTTCCCATATTCTTTATTTGATTTCAATCACATAATTAAATAAACAATTTCACTTTATAACACAGAATTACAAATCAATAAACGTAATATTTGTATTGATTCGATAAACACAATAAAGCATGTTGTACCACTTGTATATGAATACAATGTTTATGCAATAAATGCATGTGCCATATTCCACCTGAATATGCAACTTATAAATTATATTCCTCTTGAATAGAATAATAA
>OZ022586.1:18517284-18692284 GCA_963669155.1 Arbacia lixula | reverse complement strand
CCTAGATTACGAAGGAATTCGACATGCTCGCGAGACCTTTTGCTGGTGTCTTCTGTAAGCATACTGATCAGGATTTTTTTTAGACAGGGATTGAGATTATATGTTTCTTCATAAATATTTTCATTTTTTTTAAATAGTCCGCGACTATGATTGGTTCACCCTTGGATCGCCGGTGGAATTTCGTTATTATCGTGGACTATGATTGGCTGGTTAGGATCGCTCACAACTTCATCATATCTCGCTCATTTTGGATTTGAACATGGTTGGTGTTTTGCTGGATCCTGACCCTTCTATGGGGGGAGGTTGAAAAATAATGGTATCTCCATAAAGTACAATAAATTCCGCTTCAGATGATCTCTAAATGTTAGGGGCTCAAAAGCGATTGACATTGAAATATAGAGTTTATTTTGATTTTTTTTAATTTTTATTAGAACCACATATTTATCTCGAATTTGCAATATTTTTCTGCCTGTTTTAATGAAATGTTTTTTCACACTTGGTAAATTTCGACCTCCAACATAGAGTTACAAAAGAAAGCGCACGAAAATATGGTATATTCATGAAGATATCGCAGTTTGAAAAGGAGACGTTTTCCGCGGGTCCAGAGGTCAAGTGAAGGTCACGACTACCTCGCTGAAAATAAAATAAGCGTATTTTCCGGTGCCTGCCATTTGGCTGAAAAGATAGATTAATGGAATGACGGCAAATATTTTTTTGAACAGTAAATTTGTTGGTTTGCAGCGCCTCTCCATGGCATATGATTGTCGGACTCATTTCCAAACCAATCCATCAATTTGAGTCATTATGACTTGACACGATCGAATTACGGTTTATTAGCTAATGCATTTATGCGACACCAAAGGAAGTGATCAGCGGAATGGCTCAGAGAATGTGAAAGTTTTAATAAGCTCCCGATCGCAGTTTGCTATCCATACAGACGATTGCACCAGCGTGAGCGAGTCACTCCATGTGGATGTTCGTAGTGAATGCTGATCTTCACCTGTCCACTCGCGGATCGATCATTATGAAGGTACGTACGTTCTGTTGTACAGTATACAAATGATGCACAGGTTTGAGTGGGTCAGTAGGAATTGTGTACACAAGATATCTCTGAATTGCCTGAACCCACGAGGCGAAGCCGAGTGGGTTTCGGGCAAAATTCAGAGCTACCGCGTGTACACAATCCTACTGACCCACGAAATAAACCTGTGCATCATCTGTTTTATAGAATGGGCCCCAAAATCTAATAAAAAAAAGGGAAAAATCTCTGTCAACCTCATTTACCGGATGCATGGAAAAATCATGCGTCCGGTAATTACCGGATGCATGGTTATTGACCAATCAGATTGCAGAGATCCATCTTCATCATCAATGATCATCAATGATTGGAATCATCAAAGTCTGCCAAGACTAAAAATTATTGACTTTTCACATAGAGAAGTGTCCAAATAACACAGCTAAAATATGAGATGATTTTCTCCATAGACCATGTCAGGTGGAGAAATAGAGTCTGCATGTATAGAACTACCAAGTTTATCACGCTTTTATTTGATAACAATCATTTAAATGACGTAGTCATATCAGCAAATACAGATTTACTGCGAATGTCCAGGGTGGCATTGAGTGCCCAAAATGAACGTATTCGCAATGCACGTTTATAGTGGGCAAATCACCGCAGCAACGTCTCACACAGTGCTGCGACAGCGTAGAATTCAGTCATGAGTTTGTCCATTTCTCCGTTCGATCTTCCAAATTTACGTGTTTCACCTCTGCAAAGCGTTTAAATGTAGAAAATGAGTATTTTATGTTTCGAGTTAAATTTGTACTTACTGCATTGAAAGCGTCTGAATCGTCCAAAATTTGTTTCAATTCTTCATCTCACTTTATCGGAGTTTCTCGTGATTCGTGGGTGCCGCCATTAGCGTAAGCAACATTGGTATCGATCATGTTAATTCTCGGTGTCGCGATATCGTGTTGATATCGCGTGCTGCCAGTAAAAAAAAATTACACGGCAATTACGGGTAATTAACCAATCAGATTGCAGAGATTCTGACACCCATTCTATAATAGAACTTGTAAAAGACTGTTCAAGGGAGACAAGAAAATGTGTCAAGTTTACGCTTGTGTTTTATTTGCAGGTTCATTTAATCAGGTTCCAGTGAGAAACACTTTTAAATGGAAACAAACAAGAAATGTGGTCTTTACGCATATAACGAGCAGGGTACATGTTTTTATTTGCAGGTACATTACATCTAAACATAACAAAAAAGAAAGTTCCCCCTTTAAAGGAGCATAACTTTTTATCGGAGAGGATTTGGGCACAATAATTTGGCAGGATTGTTCTTAACTTATTGGTTAACTTCTGTCTTTAAAATCACAATAGTCCAATTAGTCATGTATGAGTGGTCCAATTTTAAATGCAGAAATGTCACTCAAAAGTCACACGGGTAATTATTATGCTGTTTTAACAGTACATTTTGGAATTTCTTGTGCGATTTTTAACGTGTATTCACTCAACCATGACACAAAAATGGCTTCTTACTTTTACATAACAGAGCATGTTACATCTTTGTTAAAATATCCAGAGTTTTATTTTTTCACGAAAGTAAAGGGTTTTTAAAAGTTTTAAACTCAAAATGGATGAGTATTTATTAAACGGTGCTCATTCAACCAGTTCAATGGTTTAAGTGTCGGGATAGGTGTTAGTGCATCGAGAGATGAATGATAAACAATGAAAGAACATTCATTATGCACCAGAAATGGAATTCATATGACAGAATCCCCAAATTACCCTTGTGACTTTTGAAAAGTGACAAAAGTGATTTTGCATTTAAAATCTGCCCACTCATGCATGACTAATTGGATTAATGTGATTTTCACACATAAGTTAGTCAATTAGTTAAGAAACAATCGTGCCAAATGGTTTAGCCCAAAACTTTTTTGATAAAAAGTTATGATATTTTGCTTAGGGGGGACTTACTTTTTTTTGTTGTGTTTATACGATTTTTACAATTTCTTGAAAAATGATTAAAAAGAATACATTGTGATACGAAACAAAGCCAATCAATATCGGAAGTAAATCGAGAATGGAACGTAACAATAACCATAGTAACAAAGAAGTCGAATACCGTTCAAAATAAAAGTTGGTCTTAAGCTTTGTTTGCCACTCAGGCACATCTCCCTTTTCAAATGGAAGATGAACTTTTTGTCTTGTCTGCCAGAAGCACTAAAAGGGTTGGCCGTCCCCCCCCCCCCCCCACCCTTCCCCCAGCTCACTAAATAAGCTTTTTTTCCTTTATGTTTCCCTCATTTGGTTTGTACAGATCCGTAACGTGGCAACGTGCCTTTTTTTCATCACGTGGGCCATCATCTACGTAGAAGGTAAACTTCTTCTTTCTCGGACAAATCATCAAAATTGGATCTGTTTGTGTTCCCCTTTCCGTTCTTGGGGTATGAATAAGATGTACACTCAACTAAACGAGAACATCCCCCGTAGCATTTTACATGTTTTACACATATTTGAAAAAGTGTTTTACCGGTTCTGTTCATTCAAGCGGTACTTGATATGAAAACTTCCTCTCGGACCATGGTATGCATGGTATATGTGTCTGCCAATTAAGAGCATTGCTAGTGTGAAACCACGTATTTCACGACAAAAGGTGGAAGAAAAAGTCTTGCACTTTTGCGATTTGTATCAGCTTCAATAGAAATAACAAGATAATCACTCATGTCCCTAACATTGAATTATAGAGTAATCGAGGGCGAGTTCTGGTTAAAGAACCTTTATAAGACGAGGAGCAAAACCTTAAAACAATCTCCATGTTTGTCAAGCATTAGAAAAAAACCTGTCAGGTTGAGAGCCTCTTTCTAACGTGTCGGCAAAATGGGAAGGGTTGTAAGGTTGTAATGTTACTCTATCACCATGATCACTGTGGCATCTGGCTTCATGTTCTTGATGTTCTTTATGCTTTATGTTCTAATTTATCTCCTGTTAATAGGCTTTCACACCGGGCTTTGCATATAGTTACGCAGTGTTGCGTAGCAACTACGCCGTAATCGGCTGCGTACTCATGAAAAAAAAATAGGCGCACGGTTCCTGCGTAAGATTACGTATAATCAAAGATGTTTAAGCACGTGGAATAACAGCAGCCATTTAATTAATGCAGATTCATCCTACTCTGCTTCTAGTCGCAAAATAACGCTTTACAAAAATTCCCTCTTTGATCTCCCATATTCGAATCCGCCGATTCTCTGGATGATTTTGCTTGGATTTGACGTATAAACAAAATCGGATGCGCAGAAGAATTTGGGGATTTGTCCTCACCCCATATACTTGCGCAGTTGTGACATGCAATACCTACGATACACCTATAAACATTCCATCGAGGAATATTGTTACAACATGGCAAAAAGGCTGTACATTTGATATCAAGTTGCTGTACAAAAGTCTCAATTTGACAATTTCCGCATCATACTCCATTAAAAAAATTGCATGAAATGTTACTTTCAGATATTTTCCTTTCGGACAAGAAACATGGAAAACATGCCCAGCTACGCCTAAGCTAGTATTTACATCTCAAAAAGTATCAAATTTTGTATTCGTTTGTCCTTATTAACTCCATATCAAGCACTTAGTGACAAAATCAAAAATTCAGCAGCGAAAGCTGAAATGTATGCATATATAGGAATGCATAATATCTATCATAAAATTATTTAAAAATATTTAAACATAGCTTTGAGAGCAGCTGCTAGTATACAAATAGTGAATGCTTATGACTTCAATGGACAGAATATTTCATGAGGTGAAAGATGAAAAAATCCATCGAATAAAAAAATTATTCATTTCATTTTTTTTTTACCGAATTTGTTGTTGAATATGACACCTAGATATAGGCAAATTAGATCGATAAGCATATATATGCACAAGTACAGCTGCTGAGCGGTCGCGGTTCGTATACACAATACACGCGAGTACTGGTGGTCTCGACGAGTGTGCAATGGACAATATTGCATGGATCCATAATTGCACGATTGATGTCGTCATTGTAAATGGACTGAATTATCAATATTAAACATCCAATCAAATGGCAGGGATCTATTATTGAAGCATACTACTTAGGCAGTAGGTTGGTCAATCCGATGCAGTGAATGGAACTTCATCATAATTGAATACCGCATTAGAGTGATTAATCTTTTGTGTAGGAGACTATTTTCTGCAATGTGATTCCGAACAGACCATTACCATGATTACGACACGAATCTGTAAGTAAAAAATCAACGAAATTAGTTTGGATAGATGTGCAGACCTTCGGTGCCACTCAGCAATTAGATGCCGTGTTTGTTCTCAGTACGTGGTCTATCATGATACTCTGCCAATGGGAACAAAGAATTGCATTTAACGATGAAACACCACCCACCTGCGTATGCTCATCTGCAACATTGCGGGCCTTAAATACAAGGTGCTAACAAAATGCAAGCTAATGCAAGCTTCGCAAGCTAATGAAACAAAATGTTACAACTCGAATCAAAATGATTTTTTTTACATTATAAGGACAAAGGATGCCATTTCTTAAGATGCAGAATTCGTGATTTTTCAATTATTTGAATACGAAAAGGAGGCTAGTATAAAATAGTGCATGAATAGAAACAGGATGTGGAATATTATGAATTGGTACTGAAAGCCTCGCCCCTTATCTCTATGATACGCTTGCAACTATGGTCGATTACCAAAATATAGGTTTATCACCCCTCCTAGGCTTTGATCCCCCCCCCCCCCCTTGAAAGCAATATGCTAGTGATTCCAGTATGCTTCATTTTTTTTCTCAAACAAGATATTAGAGGTGTCACATCATGAGAGAATAACTCCACTATTGAAAGGAGATAAATCAATGAAATTTAGGGATACTGTTAAAGGAATTGTTCACCTTACCTTGAAGATAAGTTGGTTTCAATAAGAGCAGAAACATAAAAGAAATTTATTAGTGAAGGTTTGACGAGAATTCGTCAATTTTGTGAGGTCGCGTGTGAGATGCTCTCCCATAATTATGTTGTGCGCTGTATGATTCCATAAATTGCTCTTTTTCTGTTTTTGACAACTGAATAAAAAAATCATAAAGGTATGTATGTAAAATCGTATTTCTAATGATGCATCTAATGCACACGTAAACAGATGCATATCTTTTTGACAAAATTTAGATTTTCCAAACCAAAGGAATTGTACACAACATGTGAAGGCACCTCATACGCGACGTCACAAGATCAAACATTTAAAAACATAACTTTCTTATCCTTTGACGGATTTTCATCAAACCTGCACTAATATGTTTTTCATGTTTTTGATTTTACTGAAACCAACTTAATTTCAGGGTAAACTATCCCTTTAAATACTATTAACCCTTTGTGGGCCGTATTAAATGTTGCTCTATGGGATATGTGTGTATCAATTGTGCAGAAATGTCTCCATGGCGCAGAGAGTGTCAATCATATTATATCGGTCATTATGAATGGTAGTTTCCAGTTCTCACATTGTGAGGTGCCTGCTTATACTCTGTATCTTTTTTTCATCTTCGGTCGTTAGATTTACACAACCTTTACTCTAATGTACCGCCAAAGTGTATTCATTGTTGCTTTCAGTTACAGCTTATGAAGGTTGTGAAAACATATTGAAGCATTCGTGTCCCACCGCGACGTTAGAGAACGGTGACGTCATTCAGTATCTCCCAAAACGCTCACGCTACGTGGGCCATGTTGCTGCGAACATTCCCTCTAACATACCAAGTGTGCAGCAATTCTACTGCGAGAAACCAGGTATGTGTTCTGCTTCGGTTGCATATTTAAAATACACACATGCACACATGCACAAACACACTCACACACACACGCAAACGCACACACACACATACACAAACAAATAAAGACAAATGTTTATACATCATATGTGCTAAAAGCTTCTTTTTTTTACAAAATTATATGATTTGATGTACTGCAACGGGGAACCTATAACCCTACAAGCTCCGTTATTATAGGCTTCGCCCACATTGTAATGTTATTGACTTTCTATGAATCAAATGTAAACGCATTTTTTTCATGTAATATATTTATCTTATTTATATCCGAAATCGCGATCGCCGAAAAGCGAAACCGTCTCATCATGAGGACAGGTCTCTGTGAGACGGCCGTTCATCCGTTCGCTCCCGTGGAGTTCGTGCGCTATAGAAATACGTCCGCGACATTGAACGAAAACTCCTTAGTCGAACCTGATGGCGTGTGATGCCAGAATAATCTCATCTACATTAGTTATTATTTTTAGGGTGAATGCGTTTTCATTACAACCATTGGGTAACGAAGTGCGTAATTTTAGGACGTCACTTTGACATGCAAGGGTGATCATGCGTCAAAATGAATAAAACATTGATATCGAGTTGGGATGGAAACACCTGCTGATGCCGAAAATGTAATTAACTGCAACGTATACGCCAATGATAACCAAAACGCAGCGCGTGGATGAATGATAAACCCGATAGAAACGTACATGTATAATACCAGCGATACCGACAGCAACGGACGCGTGTTTGTCATCATACGATCTGTTGTATAGGTGAGGTGTGTTGTATACACATGCTTCATCCCAGTGACGTTTGGATGACCCGTCTAAAAGTCAAAGCAAATGCTACCATTCAATTTGATGCGATGTTAAAGTCAGTTGCTGGTCCACACAAGTGTCTTAAAGCTTTCTTTAATGTACTTTTTTGACACAGCTTTGACCGGTAGATGAGATACACCATCTTAATGTCAATTGAGATTTGGAAGTCAACATGGTGATGAAAAACTAAGATAATCAGCGAAACTGAAATCTGGTGAAAGTAAATTGTATTAAATCGTCATAATTTTTGTTTGGTTCAATGTATTCCCTTCGCTTTCTCTTTCTGTTTGTCTGTTTACAAGCCTGTTTGTCTGAGTTCCTCTTCCCCATCTCTATTGGGGCACAATTGTGTTCTTCGGCAAAAGCTATATCCATACATACGATACGACTAATCTGTAAGGATATGATAGTATAATCCGTAGCCATGGTAACTGGTGAAGAGGTTATACAGAACTCATACCATTCTGGGTTAACACTAAAAAGGTTACATGATAATGTAATTATGATAAAAATTCATTTTGTAAAGCGAAATAACTATACAGATGTATTCTACTTCACTGCTTAAATGATATGGTGTACATACAGCATGAACTAATGAGTTTCCAGTCGTGATTCAAACATTTCTACAAACATTTTGAGTAAATAAAATATCATTTCGTTTTAGGACTAGTGGGCCTATAATAATCACTAATGTACCTTTTATAACGATGAAGTACAAAGTACTACTGAAGCCATAGGTGGGAAACGTTTTCCTATTATGGCTCTTACATGTCTCTTGGCTTGATTGAACATGATGATACTTTGATAAAGGCTCAATCATTTATATGTCTTATTTGTAATACTGGGAGTTAAAAAGAACATTTAAGATTTAACGGGAAATGCAAGATAAACACTGTATTAGAATTTCCCTACAAATAATAAAACTAGAAACTGACTTTTACCAGAATCATTGCGATCGCTAGATTTTGTAGAGGTTTTGGTCTGGCTCGTCCAAAATCTACTGCCTAGAGACCAGAGACTGTGCGCAAAGGTCCCCTCTACTGTGCATGCCTTCAATAAGAGCGATTGTCTGCATCGCGTGTTGAGAGGGACAATACGGTTTAAAAAGACTATTGGCCTACTCGCTGCGATCCAAACGTAAACATGGATAGTTCTTCACTTTTCCTGAATTTTTCCCCAAACTATGACTGTAGAATTTTCAGACGCATTATTGGTAGGGTATATTGCTAATTCCTGCTGAGTTTCATGATTTTTGCAAATGAGACAACCTGTCTTTAATACCTAATATGATTCATGTATTATCTTACCCGTGGGTGAGCAGCTTGTCTGTCTTATCCCTGTCTGCACGACTCCACATGTGAGGAGACACTAGAGGGGTTCAGTTGCACCTGTAAGGAAAATTACGAGGGAGACAGGTGCCAAATACGTAAGTTCAAGATTCAATGTTATTTTCAACAAAACAAAACATCAATTAAAAAAAAAAACAAGCACAAATATAACATATGTATATTTTCGTTTTGTGAAGTGGTCCAAAAGGAAGCATATCTTGCAAATGTGGGACCCCGTGATGATATACTTTTATATCTATTATATAAATTATATGATATGTTTAATTTATATGTACTAATTATGCTTATTCCGTTAAGTAGTTGGTAGAAATCGTCCACATCCTGAGTATCTTTGTTGAATTTTGCTACATGCACATAAATCAGGAAATGAGTAACGCAATGTGAGGAATGAAAGCATTGCAAATAGGATGGCAGCGTTTTTGTTAAGTCGCATAATCATTTTTTTCGCAATGTTTATGGAACCATGCGTTTTAAATCCTATTTTCCCCCCTAATACCTTCTTGAAATACTTCAGATAATCAATGCATTCGGGCTTCGGGATCACGTGAAGGAATAGCATTAAAATGAAGTCGTTGAAACCATACATAAGTGGGACCCGAGAGGACATTAGAATTGTTCTGGCATGATTGCCGATTATTAATTATGGTAATTCTACATACTGCATCATGATAGAGGAAAGTTGTCCCACAATACAAGATGCAACGGTCTCTGTTTTTTTGGCGGCCATGTCCGCTTCCAGTGTCAACCACTATTACAGTATATCACAAGCGAACATTGTTTTTTCTCGTGTCAGAGGTTCTTTATTAATTCAATTACCAAAATGTTTTAAAATCCAGGGTCTTAGAAACAACATCCGAGATGTTGTCTAAAAGAATTTCATATTTAAACACATGCCATATGGAATAACTGTTGTATGGTTTACTTTGAAAATAATTATTCATATACATCAAATAGTTTGCATATTGAGCACACACAAGGATTGTATTTATATCTGTTGCTTTTTCATGTGTGAAATCAAAACCAACTATTAATGATTTTTGTTTAGTAACATTTTTTCTTTCAACATTAAATTAATCAAATCCACGATACGTTCGCCTCAAAACGAACATAACTGCAAACAAAACCCGAATGTGGCTGCGCGGTGCATCATGGGACGACTTTAACATAAGATGAAGAATTCTTCATAACGCTGTTAAGTAATGATGGTTTGGATTTTACTAGACCTCTCCATTGGGTCGGTGCAACTCGTCGGTGGTAACATCAACAATGAAGGGACGGTTGTCTTCACAGTGTCTGGAGGCTCTTCCCTTTACCTGGTCCACGCAGACGGGTGGACCAGCGACGCCTCAGAGCTAGTGTGCCAGTCACTCGGCTTTTCAGGTACTGTATTTTCCCTGTAACTCCTTCTCTGCCAGACTACATACTACCCTATAGGAATGGTGTGATCATGATCAAAGATCAAAGAGTGAATCTTCTATCCCCCATACAGGTTTTCACTTATTGTAACTTACCATCAATGGTAACTGACATGGCAACAGCCAATGAGCTCTCATTGTTGCACATGTTGCCATGGAAGTTACCATTGATAGTATACAAATATTACATGACCATGAGGGATCTTCTGGAATATATTTGCACCGAAGTTAAATGGTACCGCACGCCCTCCACTTTATCGAGGGGACCAATAGATTCCACAATGTTCCCGAATAAAGATCATGAAACATTTGTTTTATATCCTTCAGTAATATATTCTTTGTTCATTAATTTATCATTACCATGGACCATGTAATATAGTGCCCATGCTCTAAGCTCTGAACGCAGGAGCCCGATTCAGATGTTTTGTTATTTCCTGCGGCTTGAGCAAACCAACGGAAATTCAAGTTGCACTTCGGCCGCAACATCGCAGGAGTTCCGGCAGTGCGTCCAATGATTTTCCGCTAAAACGCCAAAAAGAAGCTGGAAAGAAATGTATTGCGTAGATTTTGCGTGTCGCGCATTTACCTGGGATGAATCGATGGAAATTGTATCGATCACCGATAGCCCGGATATCGATAGTCCAGAGGGAAAAAAAGATTATTTTTGACATGACGTCACGAAATAGTACTTTTCTTCCCTCTGAGCTCTCTTCCTTCTAACAATTCATCTATTTGTCGTCATGTGACACACTTTTAACCAATGAAGAATTGGAATATATTAATGTGGGATATAATAAGTTATAATCCTTGACAACCAAAAGCAGGATGGCCCTGGGGCCGAGCAGAAAATAAGCTACATTAATAGCCCGTGCAATACGAGACTGAATCCTGTTTAACGAGCACTCTCTGTTTACCTGTGATGAGTGAGTGCACCAATGGCTTGTACGGAGTTAACATGTTGTCTCAACAGATGGAGTTTTTGCTACCGTTGGAGGCGCCAACTTCGAGTCGCCGACTACTACTGCACTGGACGCAGCGAGTGTTCGTTGCCCGACGAATGCATCTAATATCACAGAGTGCATACGACAGGATCAGTACGGGGATGGAACAGATGAAATAATCGGAGTCGTCTGTTGCCCTAGTATGTTTAAAGGGATAATTCACCCTGAAGATATGTTTTTTTTTAAATGAAATCAGAAACATGAAACAAACATATTGGTGACGGTTTGATGAAAATCCGCCAAAGGATAAGAAAATTAAGATGTTTTAAAATTTTTAATTTGGGACGTCACGTTCGAGGTGCTTTCTTATATGTTGTGTATTTTGTTCTTTTTTTTTGCATTAAATACATACGTAGAGATACGTTTTGACACCGTTTTGAAACCTGGATGAACAAAACTTCATTCCGTTGTCAAAAACAGAAAAAGAGCAATTTATGTAGAAATTATATGGGAGAGCACACGTGACGTCACAATTTTTGTTTAAAACATCACAACTTTCTTATCCTTTGAGGGATTTTAATCAGTCCATGAATGATATGTTTCCTTCATGTTTCTGTTTTTATTGAAACCAACCCAATTTCAGGGCGAACTATCACATTAAATATTTGTCCCTGAAATCTAATCCTATGAAATATTTTTATTTTCATATAGCATCTGTTCCAATAGTTTACATTAATGTTCTCTCTTTCTTTTCCCCCTTTGAATCTGTCTTGCTTTTCGCGTAATTAATGGTGGCCTAAACGTTTTGCATTCGTCCTGACATCTTTTTGAATATTGTTTATTTCAATCTATAATTTGTCTGCTATTTAGCATACATTACCATTCTTTTCTTTCCCCATATCTCTTTTGCGTTGCTTCCGTGCTTCATTTATAGCGAGCGATAGTTTTGATATTCGTACTCGAAATCTTTTGAAATATTTGTACTTTCATTTAGTATTTGTTTTAATACTTCGCCTCCATTTCTTACTTCCTATTCCCATGTTTTTATCCGTCTTACTTTCCCCATTCCTTCATTCCCCATATCATGTATACAGAAATCAAGTCTTCAATAATTTATGACCAACGCTCGCAGTTGGATCCGATAGTAAGCTTTTTAGAAGTCCCAACAAAGAAACAAAAGCAAAAAACGGTAAGTGTTATACAATGATATTAGAGGGAACGTGTGCCCTGAAGTAAAAATAGTTTTAATAAAAGCAGAATCATAAAAGAAACGAATACGTTATAGTTTCACAAAAACAAAGATAAGAAAGCGTTTGTGATGTCACCTGCGAGCTTCTCTGCTATATCTTGTGTACGTTATTTTTTATGTTCTTTTTCAAAAGGATAAATGCTTGTTTATCTGTGCATTCGATATAATTTCAAACAGATGTTTTTACACACAAAAATCTATGGGAATATGTATTACTTCATTCAAAACCAAGGCAAAAAAGGGCAATACATTAAATCGTACAGCACAGAGTGTCCTTTGCTTTTTTCCACCTTTGCAGTAACTAAAACCAATTTGATTTAATCGTGAACTTTCCCTTAAAATACTTCACATTCATTTCTCACATCCCATTTCCCCTTTTTATTTGTGTTGCTTTCCCAAATCATCTATTCCCTATTGCATTTTTTGTTTGATATCTCCAGGTGATCTCTGTATAGCAATCTTCTCTTGTAATTGTTTTTTGCCTTTGTTTCTTCTTCGTTCCGTTTTCTAACAAAACGCTCAGTATCGGATCCCAGTGCAAGGGGTGTTCATGAATTATTGATGACATAGAATCCGATAATGTTCCTCCGACCAGGCTTCTGAATGAAAATAAGTTGATGAGTGGTGATGCAGCCTAGAAATGGATTAGTGGTTGATAAAGGATGTACAATCCTTGAAGATTAGCCTATTGGTCACAGGTCACAGGTTTTGGCCATTAACATATCCAGAGAGAAGGGGTGTGAGCTGGGGGGGGGGGGGGGCAGACGTGCACGATAAAGTACTGAAGTGGTGTCGCCATAATGAGCATGTTGTCAAGACAACTGGCTCTCAACAAAATCAGTCCAGTGAGAGGTTTACCGGTCCGATAATGTCTGGCGGGCTAGTGTCGGGCATTCACCACTGTGACCACTGCTGCTTGCTCTACCCGCGTAGTTTAGAACCATTTGTCTTGACTGTGCAGGTATGACGAACAGTACTTACTAGCCGCATAGGCTTAATGGATCAGCTTAAAATCATCGCATAATCACATATTCAATCAACGACAATATGGGCACCGAAGTGGTGTCGTCATATTCATTGTTATGCTGGTTACTGGTTCGAAAGAAAATCGCTCACGTGGTGGTGAGGCAGTTTGATATCTCCATGATTAAACCACATTTTCTTATGCTTTCTTTTGCCACTGTATGTTGAAGGTCGAAATTTACCAAGTGTGAAAAAAAATAATTAAAACAGACAGAAATATATTGCAAATTCGAGATAAATATGTGGTTCTAATCTAAAAAAAAAAGAGAAATGAAAAGAAACTCTATATTTCAATATCAATCGCTTTTGAGCCCCCAACACTTATTAATCATCCTAAGCGAAATCTATTGTACTTTTTGAAAATACCAGTATTTTTCAACCTCTCCTTGTAGAAGGGTCAGGATCCATTAAAATATCAACCATGTTCAAATCCAAAATGTGTGAGACATGACGAAGTTGCGAACAATCCTAACCAGCCAATCATAATCAGTGATAATAACGTCATGCCACCGGCGATTCAACGGTCGCGAACTATGATTGACTGGTTAGGATCGCTCACAATTTCGTCATGTCTCATCAGTACTAAATCCAATAGCAAAACATGCTCTATGATGACATTAATGTTTAAATCACCAATCATACATTCATAACATTCTACCGAGATGAGGTATCGTTGATTAACTACGAGGTGTTAAAAAGAGCTTTGCCACTTGAAAAATGATTAAAAGGCAGTTTTAACTCACATCAAGCTCATATTGACACATCATAAAGTCAAGGGATGTCAATTTTTTAGAGACAAGTTTTTTGACGTTTTATCGATTAATATTTTTGTAATAATCTTTAGAATATTTATGAGCTTTTTGGGTCTGAAAATAAATTGGTAGGAGATAATTTATTCAGAACACAACAATGTCCATTGACTCCATTCTGCATCGCGCATGCCGACCTACAACTTCTTTTCTGCTAGAAGCACTATGTATTATTAATGACAAAAAATGATGGAAGTTGCTAGTGGATTAACATGTGTGATACACAATGGTCATTGTTGTGTTCTGAATTACTCATACACGCACGTTTTGATGTCCAAATTTGTCCAAAAGTGAAAATCTCATTTAATATTCCAAGGATTATTTCAAAAAAGGTAGTCAATGAAATGTCACAAAACCTGTCTCTAAGAAATCTAACACCCCTTGACTTTATGATGTGTCAATTTGAACTTGATATAAGTTGAAACTGACTTTTAATCATTTTTCAAGTGTCAGTGGTTTTTTGTGAACACCGAGTAGTTAATCAACGATAACTCACCTAAGTGCAATAACATTAATGTATGATTTTTTATTGAAACATTAATGTCATTATAGAGCATGAATTTGAAATTGGATTGTGTGATCGAAGTATCCAATACCGAGCTATACTGCAGTGCATTCCAGAACAGGTGGTGCTCACCTTTACCATGTAATTGATCATTGAGTATTCAGAACACAGGTGCAAACAGAGTACTTAACATCGACCAACTCTATGGAAAGCCTAATGAAACAACATGAATAATTGTCATTCATTCATTTGATTGTTTCGGTTCTTGGAATCAATAGGATATATCGAATTTGTCCAAGTAATGATATGCAAATAACTGAAATTCCCCTCTAATGTGATTCTGTGATGAAAATTAATGAGTTTCTTTTTTTAACAAGATCCGATTTATTTTGCGCCTCAAAAAATTAGTCTACGTTTAGTACGCGGTGTAAGTAAAACCACCATTGTGGATACGCGCCGTTTTAGCTTTGAGCGTTTGGATGTACATGTTTATATAGCTGACATGGTCAACAATTCCATTCTATAACGTCAAATTGCTCTGTCCTCTAATACTTCAGTTGGCTTTTGTAACACAACGGGGGCGCCCCTCGGTATTGAAAGTGGCGCTATTCCAAACTCTGCCATGACGAGTTCGAGTTACCTTTCGGCAGGCTTAGAGTCTTGGAGTGCGCGTCTAAACGGCCTGTCCATCTGGATTCCATCTGCGTCACGCACTGGCGAGTGGCTGAATGTGGCACTCGAGTCACATTACGTCATCACGGGCATCACCACGCAAGGCCGACACGAGTATGATCACAGGGTGACGTCATACACCATAAGCTACAATGTGGATGACTCGGTTTGGCACGAGTACATGGACGAGTACGTTCCAGATTCCATTAGGGTAAGTACGAAAGCTGCTCGTGAATTCATCCTTCCCGTGCCAGGAAAAAATTGTGCATAAAGAGTTGAGGTATACTGGCGTCCAGGGGGGGGGGGGGGGGGGGGGGTGTTTCAACAAGCTGTTCGTAAGTTACGAACGACTGGTGATCCCTTCTTGTGCTAAATCAGGTTCTCGATGAACAAAGTGTGGTATCGCATTTGGCACAAGACGGGATCACCAGTCGTTCGTAAAGTCGTTCGTAAATTACGAACAGCTTTGTGAAACACCCCCTGGGGCCATATTCATGAAACCTTACTGAGCATTGTAAGTTACTAAAGTGCATCTAGATGCATGCATTGTAGTAACGAACTTGGCTAGTAAGCTTTCATGAATATGTCCCCTGGTTGTTGGGCATTTCTGCTCAAATCTTTATGCAACCTTTGAGTGCCACATTAATTGCTGCTCTAAAGAAACTTATGCGCATGACATGTGCAGAAATGTCACTTCGGGACATAAAGAGTTAATAAACACGTACATGCCTGCAGTATACTAATCATTCTTTGGGGGTTTTCCAGTTCATAACAGCACAATGGTTAGGGTTTTTTTATATATATCACTCATCGACAATGACAAAATAAAAGATATTTTATTGAAAATTAAGCGAAGGGTAGCGTAGTTTCATTATGTTCATTATGTTTCATTATGACTTTGCACGTACAAACGCACACATTTTATGGATATCGCGTAGGCCTACTAGTACGTGTGTTCACGCAGCCAGCTGTCTCGCGTAGTACTGTAGGTACGTATTGGCGGTGCGGTATTTACATGGTTGCCTACTAACAGTTGCTAATGACGCGACACTGAGACAGTAACGCACGCGTAACACACGCAGTCATGAGCTAGTTGGTTTCGATATATCCCCGCCGTGATATAGTACTTTGTCCATCCACTATCAATTGCATTTCGCGAGCTGGGTATGAGTGACATAATGCAAGCTCAAGCTTAAGAGTGTCTTATCAGAACTTTGACAAGAAATGTTCACGTGCACAGCATTAACCTTTCCTGTATCAGACAGTGTGCTTTCTATGGGATTAATGTGTATTACCGGTGAAAAAATACGCTTGGCATATTACACGGATTTTTTTGCTTGAGGTTCTGATGTTCTACACGGAATTGTCAACACCAAATCAAGCATGTTTTCTTTTATCTAACGTTTTACCATTACACACATTTTAGAGTCACAAACATATCTTTTAAGAATGTATTATAGCACGCACGCACGTATCCATGTGTTTTTTTATAGGTTTATTTTTATGAAAACACATTCCACATTTATATCCACCACCGAGGCATTCTTGTATAAAAAGTATAAGTCCCTTAATTATATGAGAGTGCTGCCCGGCATGTACAGAAAGGGTTAATCTAGCTTATAATGATATAGGTACGCGTGTCTAGCATTTACAATTAATGATGTTCTAATACATTAATGGATGTGCATTCCTAAAGGAATCAGTTTAAGCAAAATTGATACACCATTACAAATGTATATGATAGCGTGCATACATTAAACCTAAATGACATCATAATCAGCAATTAAAATCATTAATGCTAATTCTGTTCTTGAGAGAAAAATGCAAATATGCTCCACGACAACTTAAGGTGCATTTTTACGGTATGTTATGAAACTGATTTCTGTATTAAATACATTAATAAATCGCTTTGCTTGTTGCTTAAACCTATTCTTTTCTCTTTTTTATCAGGATTACTTCGAGCCATTTTAGAAAAAATCTCGACGGTTTAAAACAAAATTGTTCATGTGCATGGATTGAACGACTTATGGGAACAGAATGAAAACATTCATTTGGAAGTACGCAGATATATTCAATGAGGAAATTAAAGATTTATCTTTTCATGAAAATTTGAGAATTTCATGTTAATCCAATAATAGATGGAAACTAAACGCAACAAAAAAGTAAGCCCCCCCCCCCCCCCCCCGAGCAAAAAAAAATAACTTTTCATCGGAGAGGTTTTGGGCAGAACAATTTGGCAGGATTTTTCCTCAACTTATTGACTAACTTCTGTGTGAAAATCACATTTAGAATACAATTAGTCATTCACGAGTGGGCTAATTTCAAAGGCGGAAATGTCACTTTTCAAAAGTCATAAGGGCAACTTTTTGGATTCTGTCATATGAACTTTTCATAAATTCCATTTCTTGTGCATAATGTATGTCCTTCCATTGTTTATCATCCATCTCTCGATGCACTAACACCTATCCGGACACTTAACCTATTGTTCTGGTTGAGTGAGCACCGTTTAACAAATACTCATCCCTCTTGAATTTGAAACCTTTAAAACCCTTTATTTGTGTGTGAAAAATAAAATTTGATATTTTGACAAAAATGTAACATGACCTGTTATGTAAACATAAGAAGTAATTTTCGTGTCATGGTTGAGTGAATACACTTTAAAAATCGCACAAGAATGCCAATTATGTGCTGTTAAAACGGCATAAACAATTACCCTTGTGACTTTTGAAAAGTAAAATTTCTGCCTTTAAAATTTGCCCTCTAATGCATGACTAATTGGATTATTGAGATTTTTTAAACAGAGGTTAGTCAATATATTAAGGAACAATCCTGCCGAATTATTTTGCCCAAAACCTCACTGATAAAAAAGTTATGCTTTTTTGCTTAGGTTGGGGGTGGGGACTTACCTATCTTGCTGCGTTTAGAACAAGCGTCCTATTGAAATATAACATTGGTACATCATATGGAACATCACATCGCATCACATTATGGTAGTACAGGTTTGTGAACACGTTGATATACAATAAAATTCAACGCCACCTACATAGAAAGACCACCTGCGTCCCTATGAAGACAATATTTCTTGTTTTCCTTGAAATTGTTGTTTCCATAGCAATCTGTATTGAAATAATCTGCACATATAGATAAAGAACATCTTTCATGTCTCCAATGAATGGTCTTTCTGTAAAGATTTAACCATCGTGTGAAGTAAATCGCATGTTTCATCACCCTTTCATCCTGAAGGTATTCGGCGGGAACTTTGACAGAGAAAGTCACGTGACCAACACGCTGGAAAGGCCCATTGTGGCCCGTGACGTCAGACTTTATCCCATGACGTATCTTGGTTACATGGCCCTCCGGATAGAGTTGTTGGGTTATGGTCCGATTCCGTACGCCATAGGTATGCATCTCTCCCCTAGCCCAGTGATCACACGCCTGGAATTATTTCCCCCGAAAGATCTCTTAGATAACGAGAATTAAACAAATCATGAAGAGTAAATGGTTATAACAAGGCTATACATGTTTTTGTCACAACTACTTCATTCGCTTAACGTTGCCTCATGAACATTTGGAGGGCATGTATCTTGTATCTAATTTTATTAAAAGCCGAAAATTGAGGCTTCCAGCCAATTTACTACAAAATTTCAGGTGCTTGTGCGACTGGATTAAGTCCCCTTAAATGTAATCAGGGACATATTTGTGCTCATCCATTGCACTGTTCTGGAACAATAAGGGTTACTGTTTATCCAAACTTGTGTGGACAAATTTATTTAACGATGTTCCACTGACTAGATATCAATATTTTATCAATGATGATGTAATTTTTGGTATTTTATCGAGATTAAAAAATAAAAACGAAAATAAGTCCAAAAACGTGGGCGCCTACGTCCAGTTATTCAAAACCAGCTTCCATATGAAGGAATATTTAGTCTACAGCTTTAACCTTTCACGTGGCAGCAAACATCGCTGCTGCGTCAGATGCATATACTTATTCTGTAGAAGACATCATGGGGCATAAAGAGTTACATCTTACCTTCGTCTTCCCCAGTGGACATTAACGCTCCTGGAAAGCTCGGCTGCGCACTGCGCGTGCGTGGAGATGGTTTGGGCGTAGAGGACGGACGGATCCCGGATGCTATGCTCACGGCATCAAGTGTCTACCAAAATGAACCAACGCACACTGCCGCCGCTGGAAGACTCAACACCCAGCCAGTGACCGGCGTGTTCGCTGGTGCATGGGTGGGCTGGGCCGCAGCCGACACGGATATCTGGGTGCAGGTTTGTGACGCGCTTAGGTGATATGAGTTCTCGTAGAGTGTCCAGCTGAAAGCCGCTAAGAGGCAGCCACATGCTGTCGAGAGGTCATGATCGTTATACATGTACCTTCAGATATCGCCAAGCAGAGGCTGCCAAGATATTTTACGAGTGTACACAGCATTTCTCTAAAATACTGTGTCTAAAGTAATCTTCGGTGTCTCCTGATGTTCTGCTACTCTAGTTTGGCGACTTATTTGCTGTCTTTGGCAGTAGTAGTAGTAGTAGTAGTAGTAGTAGGAGTAATAGTAGTAGTAGTAGTAGTAATAGTGGTCTATCTCTGTATCTAAGTGCCATAACCGGAGACTTAGTCTCAGTTCCTAGCTGTTTGAAGACCGTCCTTTTTAATTTTATGTCCTACAAAAATAATTTGCCTACTTCTTATCTCAATAATCAGTTTTCTCTCCACACCATCTCATCTTAGGACCTCATCATTGGTTACTCTGTCAGTCCATGGAATACTTATTATGCGTCGGAGGAACCACATTTCACCACAACTCTCCAAACGCTTTCTCATGTCTGATGTTATTGACCATGCTTCACAAAGGGTAGATGTAACGATTCAGAACTCGTAATCAAGTCTCCATTCTGAGTGTCCTGTTTCTTAGGATTTCCTCCAGCTTCGAGAAGGCTGATCTAGGTAATGTAATTCTCATTTTAAACTCCCTCGTACTTCTAGAGTCGTCTGTTATGGTACCAAGGTATTGAAGGCGAATACCTGTTTGATGGTGTTGTCCCTTAATTTGATATTACATTTTGGAGCTTCCTCATTCTTTAAAAATACCATGCATTCTGTCTTTTTACAGCTGATTGACAATCACTTTCTTTCACTCTCTGTGATAACCACATCCAATATCCTCTGAAGGTCTTCTTGGGGTTCTGTTATAAATACGGTGTCATCAGCGTGTCGTAGGTTTGTAATATTTTGTCCTCCAATTTTAAGTCCCCTTTCCTTTTCGAATTCCCTCAGGATGAGTGTACTCTAGTGATTAAAAAGATCTGGTGACATCACACATCACTGCCTTACTTCAACATATACATACTTTAAACATTTATATATTCGCTGAGTGCTCCATTAACTCTGATGCATGCTGACTGGTTCCAGCACAGACTTGCCAGTAGACGAAAGTCTTTTTCAAGTAGGTCCAGCTTCCTGAGATCTTCGAACATTTGTGTATGTCTAATTCTATCAGAGGCCTTTAAATAATCAAGGAGCTAGTCCAGATACTGGCCGTATTTTATCGTCCGCCTCTCTTCTCCCGCACACATTACGCCCTTGATTCACACAGTACGCACACCGCGCCACACCACTGATTGCGCGACTCCACGAATCTGTCCGCCCGCAAAATCCAATTTTTTTGTATGTGATGCGCCACCAACGTTCGTTGTCGGTGGATTAATACAGTCCAGGGGGTGAACTATCAAGAAGCATACATAGGCGTCTTTTTGCATTTCCATGGCTCTTTCCGTCAGGTTTTTTTAAACAAATTAGCCTTTCCAAACTGCTGCTTTCCAATCTCTGGTGTTATCCTGCTACGTGCTCTTTGTAGCAGAATTCTGAGGATGATCTTGTGATATGACTATTAAGGCTGATTGTGCGGTGCTGCTCACAGTCTACTGCACCTTGTTTCTTTGGGATCGGGATCAAAATGGACAGGGCCAGATCTTTCGGAAATTTACCATCTTCATAGATCTTATTGATGACATCTGTTAGTTTTACAATACCAAATTCTTCCAGAGCATCAAACATTTATATGACGACACCACCTGGTCCAGCATCTCCTCTATGACATCATAGAACAGCTCTCCAATATATTCTGTCCAACGGTTCAAGATTAGATCTTTTTCAACAAGCATGCTCCCATCTTTCGACTTCATGCATCCACAGCTTGAACAATTTGCCTTTCTACCGGAGATTAGTAGTGGTAGTAGTAGAAGTGGTGGTAACTGTAGTAGTAGTAGTAGTAGTAGTAGTAGTAGTAGTAGTAGTAGTAGCTGTAGTAGTAAAAGTAGTAGTGATAGTAGTAGTAGTAGTAGTAGTAGTAGTAGTAGTAGTAATAGTAGTAGTAGATAAAGTAGAAGTGGCAGTTGTAGTAATAGTAGTAGTAGTAGTATAGTAGTGGTGGTTGTAGTAGTAGTAGTAGTAGTAGTAATAGCTGTAGTAGTAGTAGTAGTAGCAGTAGTAGTAATAGTATTAGTTGTAGTAGTAGTCGTAGAAGTAGTAGTTACTCTATCAGTAGTAGTAGTAGGAGTAGAAGTAGTAGTACATATAGTAATAGTAATATTCGTTGAATATAGATAGCGTGAAAGTATTATGTGAAGAAAAAGTAAGCGAGTTTGGCGCTCACATAAATAATCAATAACCAGTTGATCAATGGGAGTATCTATCACCCAATCACGAACGTGTACTTACGTAATAGTAATCCCCACTATCTTGCTCTCTAGATCGACCTGGGGGATGCGTGTAATGTTACCGGTATCGTCGTGCAAGGCCGATCAAATCATGATCAGTGGCTTACATCCGTGTATCTGTCGTACTCATTGAACGCAGTCAATTGGACGTTTGCACTGGAAGACCATTGCGGTTTGAAGACGGTGAGTATCATACAATGATGATGATGATGAACAAGATGATGTCAGAAGAAGCTCGCTGTCTCGAACAATTCGCCACTCATCAACCCAGCCGTCGTATCCGTCCGAAAAGCGCAAAGAATTGATTTCGAGAAAAACGTGTTAAAATTGAACCATAGTTTTTGTGTTATGCCATCCAGTATATTTCTCCTCGAACAATACATGACAAGAATGGTTAGGATTTCGTTTTAAAAGCAGGGTCTACATTTGAAGTTAACTTCAAGAAACTTCTGGAAAATGGCAAGAGATCTAAATGCATGTATTCTCATACGAAATAGTTTCCAGCTGTACAGAAACACACTAGATTTTACGACACTTTTGACTGCGCGCGATCAATCCGTCATCGACGCGGCTCGTTACATGTTGCTAACTGCATAATTATATCAAATACGCACGGTCCACCAAACCGCCATATCTCATTGCAACATTATACTATTTTCTCAAGATTGATGATATCAAATATGGCTTCCATTACCAAATTTACCTTATTTCGAAAACGACAAGTCTATTTTTTGACTGATATAGGCCTATAATGCGAATAAAAAAATCTATATTTTGATTTGAGAAAGACTGATTATGACGGTTTTCGACGAATTCCACCATTACTATTCCTCCTCAATGTCTTG
Organism: Arbacia lixula; assembly: GCA_963669155.1. NCBI lineage: Eukaryota > Metazoa > Echinodermata > Echinoidea > Arbacioida > Arbaciidae > Arbacia > Arbacia lixula. Next base: position 18,669,108 of record OZ022586.1, on the reverse strand, counting down.
TGTAAACTAAGTACTCTGAAATAAGGAATTCATTTCTCCTACATTTGAAACTAACTCTTGAGGTGGCGAACAAAACGCTGCTCCGTGCAATTTGTCTGTATTACTGGTTTAGAAATGGCACACATATGGCACATAAAGAGTTCATTATCAGATAGAACTTCAAGGTGGGCCTTCCAATTGTAAAGCTACATAATGTTCGTACTCTGATGAGATGTTGATTTGACATCGGTACATGATACACGAGGCCTCGGGGCACTTCATTAATAGAATAAATGATATACCAGGTGTTCTCTCAGCAATGTGCTCTTTGGAATTACGCCTAATAGTCCTTTGAACGTGATAACCCTTTGTAGTTCGGTCAATCTAGCGATTTTTAGGGGGTTACCTCACACAAATCGCAACATTCATTTCAATGCAGTACATTTCAGAAAAAAAGCCCAATCTTGCATTGAACGGGATACCAGGCCTGGTTATGAACAAGCAAGTTTTGAAATAAATGATTATTCAATTTAGCAATACTTATTGAAAGTTCGGTTGCGTTTCAATTATTGTGATCAATGGGGAAGGGATTTAATAAAAGTACACAGACTGTTGTTAAACTGGGCCCTGTCTTGTAGAGAATTGCGATTGATCGCACTTTGACTTGTGACTGATATCAATCATAACTCTGTGCATTAGAGATCAGGGATTGGACTTGCGGTCGATTCACATTAATTGTAACTTTTAGTAAGACAGGATTTTGATTGTATTTCTCCTTGTGTCTGTATGCAGCTGTATCCAGCAAATTATGACCGCAACTCGGCAGTGCCTATCGTGTTGCCATGGCCGGGGGTCACCCGTTACGTGCGAATTCACGTAGGCAGCTACCACGGACACCCGTCCATGCGATATGAAGTCCTGGGCCTCTGTTAATTCACGACCAACGCTTTTAAAGGGATAGTTCATCCTGAAGATAAGATCGTTTCACTAAAAGCAGAGATATGAAAGAAACATATTAGTGAAGGTTTGACGAAAATCCGTCAAAGGCTATTTTTTTTTTAATTTCAATTTTGTTACGTCACATGCGAGCTGCTCTCCCACATGTGTAATAAATAATTCCATTAATTTTTTTTTCTGTTTTTGACAAATAATTTCTTTTTCGTACAGGTATGTGTGCACAAACGTATTTCTAATGATGTATCGAATGCACAGGTAAAAAGATGCATATCTTTTTGAGAAAATGCAAATTTTCGAGAAAAAAAAGTACACAACATATTGGACAAAATGGATAAAAAATGGACAAAATGTCACTTATTATGATAATAAGAGTAAAGTATAAAGTTCAACATATAACTGAAAAGTGTTTTAGAGTTAGTGTCTATCGGACTGAAGAGATTATAATGAAAATACATGTACAATCAACATTCGCAATTAGTCATTTAATGTATTACATGTACAATATTAGTACCTGGCTTGACAACTTGTAATTGGTTTGTTCCAGAACACGGTTTAGACAATTAGTACTAGATGTATGAAGAACCTGTTGACACTTGAATACTATAGTAAAAAAAACCCTCTGAATATCAAATAAGATTTCCTCTTTTTTCCAAACTTAAACGCTCATCTTGTGTGTATCAGATTAATGCAGAACACAATGATACCATAATGCATCAAACATGTCAACCTTCAAGGTCTTTTCTTCCAGAAGAATTATGCAATGATGACATAGTAATGGCAGCTGCTAGTGTATTGACAGGTGTGGGGCACAATAGGCATTGTTGTGTTCTCAATTGATTATCTGACACCCATTGTTATGTTGGTCAAAAATGGACCAAAAGTGACGAAAAGTTATTGTACAAAATTATTATAAGAATAATATTTGATGAAATTATACGAAACCTTCATTTAAGAAAAATTACTTTGTTTGCTTTAATGATGTGCAGATTTCATGGTGTGTTATTTTTTTTCCTAGTTAATTCCGCAAACATTTGATCAGTGTTTTACCCAAGACTATAGATGGCGCCATATCCGTAAGCTGTGAGACCTGGGTCATGTTGCTTTAAAGGTTTTCAATTATTGTAACTCACCATAAATGATAACTTCCACGCCAACAGGTGCAAAAATGAGAGATCATTGGCTTTTGCCATAGTAAATACCATAGATGGTAAGTGTAATTGAAAACTTGCAACATGGCCCTGGATGTATGAAATTTTGTATGCGTCTGTTTAATTTCATTGATAGAGGTTTGTTTGTCTTTTCTTTGTCTCCTTGTGTGCCATGGATGGAATTGATTCCATTCGATCTAGCCACGGGAGGGTTAATGAGAATATCGGCATTAACTATTTGTGCATCATTGATCAGTGAACAATAACAACATACATTAATAGACGTTTGGCTATTTATGATACTTGACTTCCTGACTTAGGTGCACAGGACGGTGTGTTCCTTCGCTCCCCTACGAGAGATCCTGTTCCCCTCAGGTCTGCTCTGGGCTACAAGCTCGATCTGCCTCGTGACAAGGTAGTCTCACGTCGCTCTGGACTTGGTCCTTCCGTCTTGAAGGAGGGCGTCCCGGGGGCGTATCAACTGCTCCGCCACAATATTAACAAACGGCTCGCGCAAGAGTCTAACTCGTTGACAGCACGTTTCGTCGTGCACATCTCCTTGATTTCGTTCATAATAACTTAGTTTTTAAAAGCAAAACTTTTTTCAACATAGGAATAAGATACATAGCTTTTGACGGAATAAGTGTGTTTATAAAATTCTAGCAGATTACAATTCATTGAGTTCAGACAAAGATGAGACAACGTCAACTCGACTAGACTCGGTGATCGACACAATCAAATCTCACGCGAGAATGATCTGACAGCTTTGCTTGAGCGCACAGATTAGACTTGCCCGCGAGCCGTTTATTTCGTATTTCTGGGAAATTTGGCGGAGCAGTGGTGTAAAAAAAAAATACGCGTCCCGGGGATATACGTGCATCAAAGTCATTTCTGAACTCTTGGTATGGTAGGCGGTGGTGCGGCATGCGAACAAGCGACGCTTGGCTACTTCTTCACAGATAGTGCTTGTGATGTTTAGCCTTTGGCGTGTGTCTTTGTAACACAGACGATGAAAATCAAATGGATAGGCAGGGTACGCGACATAGAAGTTTTGAGAAGAGCTACAGTCAATGAGAAACTACTTTTCGAAATATAGACAAGGCAGATGAGATTCATAAGGCATTTAACATGTAAGGAAGGGCTTGAGAAGTGAATAGTGAACGAAACTACAATGTACTATCATTGTGTACTGGCTGGTAATGTGTGCAAGAGGGACTGTTCTGAGCCCTGTTGGCGTATCCGCTATTAAGAAAATAACCAAACGATTGTACTTGAAATTCTGAAGGTACGTTATAAAAAAATCGCAATACAAATATACGTAGAATGAAAATCTAAAGTGCACGATAAGGCCTCTCATACAAGTAAAAATAGGAAAAGGTCCCCCCCCCCCCCAATCCCTCAGTCTCCCCTGCCATCAATTAACTTAAAATTGAGTATGTTTCTTCTTTGTGTCCACACTGAAAATAACATATAATGTAGTCATGCCAACTGATATATTTGGCAGTCAGCGCCTGAGAACTTGTCTGAGAACGGCGAGGGCAGCAACGGTAATAGAGAACATTTATTTAGAGACCACAGGAAATTGGAGGAGTGATAGGAAAGGAAAAAGAACAGAATGCAAAGTCATATTGATTTATACTTTGTCTTGTATCAAATTTCATGAATCTGTATAATTGTAAAATAATTATTTCATGTATGTAAAAAGCATTACGTGTAGTGTAGATGATAATTAGATTTACTCTCGTAATTTATGTGAAATAATGTAATCATCGTTGTAATATTCGATTCAACTGAATTGAAATGGTTTATAGAATCAACACTTGGTTAGCAGCAGACATGGTTTTACTCTCAATAACATACAATAGCAATGTAGTAATATACATAAAATGCTCTTTAAATGTTACCAAATATTGCGTCACATACAATGCAAAAAATGTATTCCTTATGCTCACGAAAAACAGAGACAACTGTGCCTAAATAATGGACACAAGTTTGAAGTCCTTGAACTATACTAATATAGTATGAAGAAAGTGCTTCATTCAACGATCTTTGAGTATAACAAGGTTATTATTTCTTTTAGGAAGATAAGAAGTTAGGGGATAAAGATTGTGTGTGTGTGTGTGTGTGTGTGTGTGTGTGTGTGTGTGTGTGTGTGTGTGTGTGTGTGTGCGTGTGTGCAGGGAAGTGTAGGGGAAATGGGTAATAATGACTGCAACCTCTGGAAAGGTAAATATGCGAAGTAAGCAACTTTTTTCAGATCAAAGATTCCTTTGGAATTTATTGGCATGGTTTAAGTGTCGGGATAGGTGTTAGTGCATCGAAAGATGGATAATAAACAATGAGAGGACATAAATTATGCACCAGACCATGATCACTCAACCATGACACGAAAATGACTTCTTACGTTTGCATAACAGGGCATGTTACATCTTTGTTAAGATATCCAGAGTTTTATTTTTTCACAAAATAAAGGGTTTTTAAAAGTTTCAAACTCAAAATGGATGAGTATTTATTAAACGGTGCTCATTCAACCAGAGCAATGGTTTTAGTGTCGGGATAGGTGTTAGTGCATCGAAAGATGGATAATAAACAATGAAAGGACATAAATTATGCTCCAGAAATGGAATTCATATGACAGAATCCCCAAATTACCCTTGTGACTTTTTGAAAAGTGATAATTTTGCCTTTAAAATTTGGGAACTCATGCATGACTAATTGGATTAATGTGATTTTACATACATAAATTAAAGGGTTACTAAATTAGAAAAGTAAATTCCCACTAATCCTTGTAAAATTATCCCCTAAAAACGAATTTCACATTTGTTTGCCGCAATAAAGTCTCATTTTGACGAAAATTTGAAAAAACGCACACCTCCAGTGATGGATATGGATATGGATATAGCAATTAATTGTCCAATTGGAAATTTCATTTTCACTGGTTACATTGATACAAACAAAGAATGTGACATCACACAAGGTACATGTAAACAGAAAGACATATACAATTATACAAATTCTTAAGGATACATGATGTTTATATTAGCTTTACAATTACTGAAACTGTGCAAAACAAGGCTTCTATTGGGTTGTAGGAAATATACACTTATTACACCAATATATTAGAAAACCTACATTGGTTACCAATGCGGCAGAGAATAGCATTCAATGTCATACTAATTACATACAAAACACTTCTTGGTCAAGCTCCTGGCTACATTACAGAATTATTGAGGTATAAAACCAGTAGTAATGGTCACAGTTTGGGCAGTTCGACGGATCCTCTGCTTTTACGGATTCCATCCTTCAAAACAAAAGTAACGCTGAGTGATCAAGCAATTGCTTGTGTAGCCCCCAAGCTTTGGGACACATACCCTTTGAAAGTTAGGAAAACACCGTCCGTGAAACAACTTTAAATCAAAGCTCAAAAACACATTTATTTAATTAATAGCCAGTATTTAGGAGTCCTATAAAGCGCAGTAGAATATAAACTTGATAGAATAGTTTGTGCGTTCTATAAATTCATATGTTATTATTATCAGTATTATTACATTTCGGAGACTGGTCTTCGCGCCTGGGCGTTAAAAAGGTGAATCGAGTTGGGGACGAAAGATTGCCTAAAACGGTTGGTCCTAGTACGGGGGACACATAAACGTATTCCTGATCTGTTGAACTTGAAATTGTCGTTGAGTGGGTGGGTGGGGTCAGACATAATGAGTTTTATTTTGCTAGCGACTTTTTCTTGATAGATAATCTCAAGTGAGGGCAAGTCTGCCCCTATTATCCGTTGGGCAACCTTTCTTGCTTGTTCGAGCCTCTTTAGATCATCATTTGTAGCATTTGCCAAGTAACACACTAAGTTGTAAGATATAACACAAGAAAATGTCAGAAAAGTCAAAATGCCATAAATGCCAACGGTGTGTACGGAAGTCAACAATAGACCATTTTCGTAATGTATTCACAACTTTCCCCCTAACTGCGTAGTAACGCGTGATTGCGTTCACCTGTATCTTGTCATTCAGATTCAATGGATGAAATGCACTTTGAATCTATTAGTTGTTGCTACTCGGACAAACCTCGGACAAATTTTGGGGTTTCCATTGGTAACGTATTGTTTGGACGACGTGAATAAATATCTTATTCACGCCGTTGGCATTTATGTCATTTTGACTTTTGTGACGTCAATGGAGGTGTGCGGTTTTTTTTTCTTCAAATTTTCGTCAAAATGAGACTTTATTGCGGAAAACGAATTTGAAATTCGTTTTTATTGGATAATTTTGTATAGATAAGTGGGAACTAATTCCAAAGATTCCTTTGGAATTTATTGGCATAAACATGATAAAGGGTTTTCAATTTCAAGGTTGTGCAAACCTTGCATACATCCCTAAACTCCGTACATCATAAGTTATGTCATAAAAGGAAATAGTGGTATTTGCGTTCTAACTTGTCCTTATCTTTTCATGACACTCAATCGATTCCCGCATAACGAATAATCATCTATACATTTTTATAATGCACAAAATGTACGTAATGGCGTAATGGATGGTATTCTTTTGATCTGAAAAGTGTACACCTTGTTAAACGTTGAGAGTGCACAATAGTGATATTCTGGATGATGCGTTTCATGAATTCATGCGGTTACTTTGTACGTGCACTGACATCGTTTTGCTCCTGTTTACATCTGTAACTAATACGTAAAAAGAAATGTTAATGGTATATTGATATCATAGAGTACACGCCATAAACGTATAATCTAAATGCACTTTACAATCTTATACATTATACACCATAGGTATAATACGATGCCACTGAATTTCATTAAGGATTACAAAATAATAGTTCGTATCATGCTCACACTATTTGCAGCCTGATCGTTGATACCGATGATAAAAACTGTGTAACATAATAATCAAGACAAAACGTGAGCTCTAGAAATAAAACATGTACAATATAACACAATGATAATTATATTTGACAAAACTCAAGCGACTCGCGCATAAAGAATGGCCATTTGAACATTTAATGAACGTACAAAGGCGTAATGGGTGACATATTTTTGTCCGAAAAGTTTACACATTTACGTTAATACTGCACTATTTACCTTATCGATATTCTGGATAATTTAACGGAATTCATAACTCTCATTGGTTACTTTCTACATGTACTGACATTTCTTTGCTGATGTTTGCATCTGTGACTAATACTTAAAAAACGATAATGATTTATTCATTTTATACAGTTTATGTCACAAAAGTATACGTCAATGCGCTTTCACAATCATATACACCATACGTGGAATACGGTCCCATTGAAATCAATGATATCAAAATAATATTACGTATCATATTCATACTCATTACAGCCTGAGCTTAACATAATTATCAAGACAAAATGTGAATTCTCAAAATCATGTAATGTAATGTAACATCACGATGACTATAAATTTGACAAAACATGCATGCACTTTAGTAAAAGAATGTGAGAACGAATAATGAAAGGATTTACTGTGCTAAGAGATTTGTTTGAGTTGTATTCTGAATATTTATGTGGTGTGTAGGCGCCCTGCGGAGTGTATTCCAGAGAGTGGACACATAATCCACCGTTCTCTGTAGTGGGAAGTAGTGTGCCATGGAACCTATGATTATGTGTTTATACACAGCAAATAACACGTCTTTTTTTCATCCTAAATGTACGTTCTGACCTTCAAAAAGGGAATTTATTTCTCAGTTGTACTGTGAGGAAATGCGATATATGCGATTTACACGATACAAACTGAGGCCTTTTGTATCATCATTGGTAAATTTGATTAATTCTACCTCGGTTTCTTGCCTGCTTCACATCTGGTATATGCTGATACATCTATGTCTATTCATATTTCTTTTTTTCCGGACTTTGACTGCCCTCAACGCACAGAACCTTATGGACCCCTAATCTACTCAATATAGAAATAACATACACTCCATTATATACCAACCCCTCGTACAAACGCAAAAATAAAATACACCACACAAGACATAACCATTACACTCAAGCACATACATGTATGAGTGATTCAATAGCATAAATATCGCAAAGATTTGTGTAGGAGGTGGGGGATGTTTCACCACCACACCTTACGGACTCCACATTACTTATAACCTCTAATATGATCTTGTTGGAGTTACAGTATCTATCACAACGAGTCGACCGTCCGACATGAAGTTAACACCACAGACTTTTCGTCTGCCAGGTCGCTCTTCCAAGATCATTGAAGTGTTGAACTTGTTTATTCCTCCTGCCAAACACCCTACGGCCATGAGCCCGTCAGGCGCAGACGCCATCGCAGTCATACTGTCCTTTACCGCAAGGGGCGTCTCAGTCACTAGGTTCTCGTGAGCTAAGATTCCCACTTGCAGCTTGCCCAATCCCTCGTCACTGTAGAAAAGCCGCGCTTCTCCTGCCTGCGTTATCGCCTTTGGCTGCATTTCATCAGGGTCCGGACAGCTCACGAGCTCCTGCAGATCACCGCGCACAGTACGATGAGCCGTCAGTGCGTCCGAGTATAGGGAAGCCTGCACGCTGTGCGTTATCATCCCGTCCATGCTATCTTGCTGCGACTATCAGCCTCCATGCGTTGCAAGTTCTCGTCCAAGTTATCGATTTGCTTATCGATGTCGCCTTCTACTTCTCCTTGTTTTTCGGACAGTGTCTTGAAATCATCTTGCATGGTTTACGGACGTCATCTTTTAGCTGTTTGCGCGCGACACAGAGTCTCTGGCGTTGCTTGATCACGCAATCGATAAATTTGTTTAGCTGATCGTTCTTTGTCGCTATCTTAGTAGAAGTTTCACGAGCCTCTCTTTTCAGTTTGTCCTCGTGATCTTTAGCCTGCACTATCTTGCACTTGGAATGCTCATGAAATCCGCATTTAAAACACACATACTTGCAACAGTCAGTGCAGAAATATTCTCCATCTTCGGTTGAACGAGTGTGGCATTTGCGGCGCGTCCTCGTGGATATCTTGCCAAACGAGGGATCCGAGACAGCGACAAGGGCGTGTCCGGAGAATCTGGCCAAACTGGAGCGAGCGTCTTGACAAGGTTCGCAGAAGTCGCCACAGTCCGCGCAGAACGAAGCAGCATCCGGTTTCTCGTCTGAGGCGCAAGCCGTGTAGGTTTGCCCTCGTGTCTGTAGGTCATCAATCAGCGTCTTTACAACTAGATTCGTTTTCAGCTGACCTACGGCGCCTTTAGGTACCTGCGTTACCTGTCTGCAGACAGGACAGTTGATCCTCATGCTGTTACCACCTGGCTGTATCTTTTGGAGACCGTCTAGACAGCTCTTTCAGAATGTATGAGAGCAGACCAGTATCTTGGGATCCTGGAAGACCTCCAGGCAAAGCTGGCAGTTCAGGTTCTCTCTCCAAGTGTGGTCCATCGCAACAGTCATTCTGATTTTCTACAGACAAACAATCTTTTACAACAGCCCATGTCATGTAAACCTGTTTTGCTTCCTAGGTAAAAGGTATATATGTGAACATGTGACAGCAACATTTTCAAGGTCATTTCATTATCCTGACGTCATCAACAAGCAATTTAATGAAAACCTATTATCTCATGTAGCTCTAGAACTGGTCACCTTTGTGTAATGAAATTTGGCATGCATAAAATTAATGACAAGGCATTTAATTTCAATGAAAAAGAAAAACAAGCGCGTACGCGTACGTTAGTGCAAAATCACGCGCGCACAATTTCAAAATGCACTAAATCAACTAGAAATTGTTTTGCATTATGTTTCAGGCCATTTCTAGCATTTCAAAAATTTCCGCGCAAACGCGCGCGTTCGCACGTTTTTTTCGTGCGTAATGCAAACGCAACGTCAAACTATCGTTTTTTCATTAGATTCATGTTTCTGACATCATACGTCATGTCCTGTTACTTGTAGCCACTTTCATGCAATAACAAGGTCGTGCGCATGCGTCAAACTTTAAAGTCTGCGCGTGCGTCAATACGATTTTGTGCGCAAATATTGCAAAAAACATGATTATTTTCAATCGGCTAAATCTTCACGAATGGCTGGTGCCCCCCTTTTGTTTTTGTAATATTCGGAAAGGATATAAAATGTAGATGTGATTTCATGTACATCGTAAACCTCATCTTGTCATATGAAACGAAAGAAAATAATTTTCATGTATTTTCGATTCCTGGAGTCGGTAGGGTATTTTTTTTTTAATTCTTTTTGCAATGTTTATTTCGCCACCTTCTTTTGTTCTATCTCTCACTTTGTCATTCTCTGAGATTTTCATTCCCATTTTTCCTCTCACCCCTTTATCTATGTTGTTAGCATATTGTCGGTGGGCTGATAAAACCTCGTATCTCAAATTTTCATGAAATTCACTTTTCACTTTCACAGATGTAATACATCTAACAAACACTGAAAAAAAACACACACACACAACACTACACACCCATCAACCTTAAAAGAGGAACATATATGAATGTACTTCTACTAATTCGAGGTCATGCATAGGCTCCAGCCTATCTCGGGTTCCATGAACATAGTTGCACCTCCAGACCTGTCTATCCATCATGGCTGTCCTGAGCTCACTAAAGCTATCAAGGCCAGTGTCATTCTTTAGTGCGCTAATGTAAGTGGCCCGACTTCTCCCTCTTCTTGCAGTACCCTGTTTAGGCTCCCAGAGTGTGAGGGGATTAGCAGATAGTTTAGGGTGTTTCACAGTGTCCCGCTATTTTCATCCTCCTTTTACGCACTTTGATAGATACTTTTGGTAGTCCACCATATAAATTAACATTTCGTATGAAGTCACACCAAGACACATTAAGAGCTATCCTAAGCATACGTGTGTACACTCCATCCAGTGCTTTCTCTTGTTGGGCTGTGAGTGTCCATGTCTCTGCTCCATAGAGCAGGACAGATTCAACTGTTGCAACAAAAAGCCGGCGTTTTATGTCATCTTTAATTTGGGACTTCCAAACATTTCTCATACTATGCAAGGCATCCCATGCATTCCATATGAATTCCATATGAATGTAGGCCAACAATTTACATATGTGCCAAGCGATGGTTTTTGTTTCTATTCTTAGTTTGAATATCATCAGTATGTTTATTATTCGACGGTTGACTTCAATAAATGGAACATATATGTATGTAGGCCAACAAATTATGTATGTGGTGTTAAGAGGCTATTTTGCTCATTATCGTTTAAAAGATAGATTAAGTGAATGATGGCAAATTACTTTTTTTAATAAGTAAATTTTTGGTTTGCAGCGCCTCTCAATGGCATATGATTGTCGGACTCATTTCCAAACCAATCAATGAATTTTCGTCTTTATGACTTGACACGATCGAATTACGGTTCATTAGCTAATGCATTTATCCGACACCAAAGGAAGCGATCAGCGGAATGGCTCAGAGAATGTGAAAAGCTTTAATAAGCTCCCGATCGCAGTTTGCTATTCATACAGACGATTGCACCAGCGTGAGCGAGTCACTCCATCTGGATGTTCGTAGTGAATGCTGATCTTCACCTGTCCACAAGCGGATCGATCATTATGAAGGTACGTACGTTCTGTTGTACAGTAGAACTTGTAAACAAAGACTGTTCAAGGGAGACAAGAAGATGTGGTCTTCACGCTTATGTTTTATTTGCGGATTCATTTCATCAGGTTCCAGTGAGAAACACTTTTAAATGGAAACAAACGAGAAATGTGGTCTTTACGCATGTCACGATCGAGTGTTTTATTTGCAGGTTCATTTAATCAGGCTCCAGTGAGACACACGTTTAAATGAAACAAACAAGAAATGTGGTCTTTACGCATGTCACGAGCAGGCTACATGTTTTTATTTGCAGGTTCATCTAAACATAACAAAAAAGAAAGTTCCCCATTTAAAGAAGCATAACTTTTTATCGGAGAGGATTTGGGCACAATAATTTGGCAGGATTGTTCCTTAACTTATTGACTAGCTTCAGTGTTAACAATCACATTAGTCCAATTAGTCATACATGAATGGGCAAATTGTAAAGGCAGAAATGTCACTTTTCAAAAGTCACAAGGGTAATTATTATGCTGTTTTACATTTTTGCATTTCTTTTGCGATCTTTAAGGTGTCTTCACTCAAACATGACACGAAAAACTTACATTTACATAACAGGGCATGTTACATCTTTGTTAAAATATCCTGTTCTATTTTTTTCACAAAAATATAGGGTTTTCAAAAGTTTCAAACTCAAAATTGATGGGTATTTGTTAAATGTGCTCATTCAACCAGAACAATGGTTTAAGTGTCGGGATAGGTGTCAGTACATTGAGAGATGGATGACAAACAATGAAAGGACATAAATTATGCACCAGAAATGGAATTCATATGATAGAATCCCCAAGTCACCCTTGTGACTTTTGAAAAGTGACACTTTTGCCTTTAAAATTTACCCACTCATGCATGACTCATTGGATTAATGTGATTTTCACACATAAGTTAGTCAATAAGTTAAAGAGTTACTAGATTAGAAAAGTAAGTTCCCACTAACCTATGTTAGTATGTATGTAAAATTTGAAGAAAAAAAAAACGAACACCTCCAGTGACGTCACAAAAGTCTAAATGCCATAAATGTCAACGGCGTGTACGGGAGTTAAAGGGCATATACTGTACTGGGAAGGCACAAAAGCCTTCAAAATGTAATTGTTAGCAATCTTCTTGCCAATGGTCTTAAATTAATGTATTGTCTATTTTAGAAGCTTGTTATAAGCTATTCGTCCTCAAGTGATCCACATATGGAGTAATTAATGATTAATGATTAAATCCTCAAAATGTTCGGGCCGAACATTTTGAGGATTTGTGATTTAATCACTCATTACTCAAAATGTAGATCATTTGAGGGCAAATAACTTTCAGCAAGCTTCTAAAATAGACAATACATGAATTTAAGACCATTGGCAAGAAGATTGCTAACAATTACATTTTGAAGGCTTTTTTGCCTTCCCAGTACAGTATATGCCCTTTAAGAATAGACCACTTTCGTAATGTATTCACAACTTTCCCCCGTTCACCTGTATCTTGTCATTCAGATTCAATGGATGAAATGCACTTTGAATCTAGTAGTTGGTGCTACTCGGACAAACCTTGGACAAATTTTGGTGTTCCCATTGGTAACGTATTGTTTGCAAAATAAAATATTTTATTCACGCCGTTGGCATTTATGTCATTTTGACCTTTGTGACGTCACTGGAGGTATGCTTTTTTTTTTACATTTTCGTCAAACTGAGACTTTATTGCGGCAAACGGATTTGAAATTCGTTTTTATTGGATAATTTCAAAGAGATAAGTGGGAACTTATTTTTCTAATTTAGTAACCCTTTAAGTAACGGTCCTGCCAAATTATTTTATCCCTAAACCTCTTCGATTAAAAGGTTATGCTATTTTGCTTAGGGGGGCTTACTTTTTAACTTTTTACTTTTACTTTTTACTTTTTACTTTTAAAGGGAAACAAATAAATGCCATGTGTATAGGCAGGCAGTCTTTTTTTCAAAGTAGCCGTTAGAGCAGGTTTTACTGTAGAACATGAACTAAGATGAGTGTTTGTTTTTTTATCTACACCTGATCAGATATTAACACTCGAAGCACTACATCGAACCATTTGTCCATACCAGCATATCATTCCATGTGACGGGTAATTTTTGACGAATATAACTTTAAAAATCTAAGTTTGACCCAGCTACCTAGATGAAAAAAAGAATAACACTAACAATACTCGACAGAGTAGTGTAAGATATTCAAAAGAGGTCATGATAACCCAGTATTTTAGAGTGCAAGTTGTGGGTTTGGGGGGTAAACAAATGGCAAAATTTGAATGATGCCAGTACAATTCCCTTGGTAACTTTCTCGTAGTGAATTAGGTATTTGTATGATGTGCACAACCCTGACAGTGCATCAAGTAAAATATAATGTGAAGGATAAATCGTGTAACTCGACCAATTCAAATGAAATGTGAACAACACCGTATTAACAGACAAAGGTATGCACATGTTCACATTTATATTTCAATCATATATTGCCAAAACTATATATATATATGCCTATACATTTGAAGGGGGGGGGGGGGGGGGCAAAATGGATCCACCACCCCCCCCCCTCGCCAAAGGGCCACCTTACAAAAGGAAAACGAAACCGAATTGCCCTGAGTATACAATATAGCTCCCCCCCCCCCCAAAAAAAAAAAAAAAAAAAAAAAAAAAAAAAAAAAAAACCCTTTAATTATAGAAAGGGACCGGCAGAGAGAGATCCCTGGAGAGACTGCTTGTCGTTCCATCTATACAACTGCATGACACATCATATTTGTGTGATATATTTATCGCATTAGCTGTTACTTCACTGTTGATAGAACGGAAATGTCATTTATTTTTTATTCAATTCCATTGTTTTCCCATTTAGATTCATTTCTAAATCAAATATGAAAATACATGCAATCATTCAATCACAACAAAAAATTAAGACCCCCCTAAGCAAAAAAGCATAACTTTTCATCGAAGAGGTTTTTGGAAAAATAATTGGGGACAATTGTTTCTTAACTTATTGACTACCTTATGTATAAAAATCACATTAATCTAATTAGTCATGCATGAGTAGGCAAATTTTAAAGGCGAAAATGTCAATTTTCAAAAGTCACAAGGTTTGTTTGGGGATTTTGTCACGAACTTTTGATGAATTCCATTTCTGGTGCATATAATTTATGTCCTTTCAATGTTTAACATCCATCTCTCGATGCACTAACACCTATCCTGACACCATTGTTCTGGTTGAGTGAGCACCGTTTAAAAAATACTCATTCCTCTTGATTTTGAAACTTTTAAAAACCCTTTATTTTGGTGAAAAAAAAACTATGGATATTTTAACAAAGATAGAACATGACCTGTTATGTAAACATAAGAATCTAATTTCGTGACATGGTTAAGTGAAAACACTTTAGAAATCGCACAAGAAATGCCAAAATGTATTGTTAAAACGGCATAAATGATTACCCTTGTGACTTAAGAAAAGTTACATTTGTGCCTTTAAGATTTGCCTACTCATGCATGACTAATTGGATTAATGTGATTTTTACACATAAGTTAGTCAACAAGTTAAAAAAACAATCGTGGCAAACCTTTTTTATAAAGAGTTATGACATTTTGCTTAGGGGGGGGGGGGCGGGACTTACTTTTTTGTTGTGTTTATATAATTTTTACAATTTCCTGAAAAATGATTAAATTGAATACATTGTGATACGAGACCACACCAATCAATATCGGAGGTAAATCCAGAATGGGACGTAACAATAACCATAATAACAAAGAAGTAGAATACAGCTGAAAATAAAAGTTTGTATTGCTTTGTTTGCCACTCAGGCACATCTCCCTTTTCAAATGGAAGATGATGTTGGAATTATGAATGTAATCTTGCAAATTTGGGTCGCTTGGATTGAGGCATTTAAAATGTTTATGTCAGTGGATGGGTCTGAACGTACTATTAATACATACATTAAACCCGCAGAATGAATTTGCGACGTCGTTAAAGGATTCAAGTTAACGTCAACAAAAGACCAACTTGAAGATCAGGAATAATTAATTCGAAATCAGCAGTTTGATCAGGATACGAGAGAGAAAGAGAGAGAGAGGTGTGGGGGTGGAAGGGGGGGGGGGGTAGAAGGGGTGGGGGAGCCCAATTTGAATAAATTTAAATGACTCTCTTTTTTCAATAATTTTTAGGGTTACGAGGATTTTCCGTATTAAACTTTTGTCCACATGAATCCAATCTGCATTCTATAATTATCATGTTTTGTCATGAATGTATTCCCAGGTGATTGTTGTTAATGGCAACTCTCTGTCTTGTCTGCCAAAAGCACTAAAAGGGTTGGCTGCCCCCCCCCCCTCCCTCCTCCACCCCCCCCCCCCCCCCCACACACACACACACACACACCTCGCTTTTTTACGTAAATAAGCTTTTTTCCCTTTATGTTTCCCTCATTTGGTTTGTACAGATCCGTAACGTGACAACGTGCCTTTTTTTCTTCACGTGGACCATCATCTACGTAGAAGGTAAAATTCTTCTTTCTCGGACAAATCATCAAAATTGGATCTGTTTTCGTTCCCCTTTCCGTTCTTGAGGTATGAATAAGATGTACACTCAACTAAACGAGAACATCCCCCGTAGCATTTTAAATGTTTTACATATATTTCGAAAAGTGTTTTACCGGTTCTGTTCATTCAAGCGGTACTTGATATGAAAACTTCCTTTCGGATGATGGTAAGAGTCTGCCAATTAAAGGTCCCATTTCATCAAAAATGTATGTCGACTTATGTTGATGCAACATAATATGTACATAACAAAATCACTTACTGTTCAAAGGAAATATGTGTCCTATATTTAAAAAAAATATATTTCTTTTTTTTTTCTCAGCACTGATAAGCCCCGCCTCTAAAATATCCTCTAACTCAAGATTCCCCATGTGACATCATCAAAAGTATGAATTAGCAGGTTAATAAGCAGAATTTATGCACAAATCAAACGTTGTAATGACTACCTCCACCTGCCCACAAGAGCATCGCATGTCTTGACACAATACCATCTAACAACCTTTCATGTGGGAATAATCGTTTCCTTATGCCAGAAATGTGCTACCTATGTGATGCTATTATAAGCACTTGCAGGTACTCATTGCAATGTTTAGTTTGTGCATAAATTATGTATATTATCCTGCTAATTTCTACCTCTGATGAAGTCACAGGGGGAATCTTGAGTTGGAGGATATTTTGGAGGCGGGGCTTATCAGTACTGAGAAAAAAATATAGAAAAATTATTTTTAAATATAGGACACATATTTCCATTGAACAGTTAGTGATTTTGTTATATACATATTAAGTTGCATCAACAGAAGTCAACATACATTTTGATGACAAGGGCCCTTTAAGGGCATTGCTAGTGTGAAACCACGCATTTAACGTCAAAAGGTGGGGAAAAAAGTCTTGCACTTTTGCGATTTGTATCAGCTACAATTGAAATAACAAGATAATCACTCATGTCCCGAACATTGAATTATATAGTAATCGAGGGCGAGTTCTGGTTAAAGAAACTTTATGAGACGAGGAGCAAAACCTTAAAACAATCTCCATGTTTGTCAAGCATTAGAAAAACCTGTCAGGTTGAGAGCCTCTTTCTAATGTGTCGGCAAAATGGGAAGGGTTGTAAGGTTGTAATGTTACTCTATCACCATGATCACTGTGGCATCTGGCTTCATGTTCTTTATGTTCTTTATGCTTTATGTTCTCATTTATCTCCTGTTAATAGGCTTTTACACCGGGCTTTGCATATAGTTACGCAGTGTTGCGTAGCAACTACGCCGAAATCGGCTGCGTACTCATGAAAAAAAATAGGCGTATGGTCCCTGCGTAAGATTACGTATAATCAAAGATGTTTAAGCACATGGAATAACAGCAGCCATTTAATTAATGCAGATTCATCCTACTCTGCTTCTAGTCACAAAATAACGCTTTACAAAAATCTTTCTTTGATCTCCTATGTTCGAATCCGCCGATTCTCTGGATTATTTTGCCTGGATTTGACGTATAAACAAAATCGGATGCGCAGAAGAATTTGGGAATTTGTCCTCACCCCATATACTTGCGCAGTTGAGACATGTAATACCTACGATGCACCTACAAAGATTCAATCGAGGAATATTGTTACGATATAGCAAAAAGGCTCTACACTCGATATCAAGTTGCAGTACAAAAGTCTCAATTTCACAATTCCCGCATCATATTCCATTAAAAAATTGCATGAAACGTTACTTTCTGATATTTCATTTCGGACAAGAAACATGAAAAACGTGCCCAACTGCGCCGAAGCTAGTATTTTCATCTAAAAAATTATCAAACATTGTATCCGTTTGTCGTTATTAACTACATAACAAGCACTGAGGTGAACGTGACGCAATCGCGTATGGATCATATTTTTTATGAGTGCAATGGACAGAATATTTTATGAGCTGAAAGATGAAAAGATCCATTGAATGAATGGATCATTCATTTCATCTTTTACTGAATTTGTTGTTCTATATGACACCGAGATATACGCAAATTAGGTCGATATGCATATATATGCACAAGTACAGCTGCTGAGCGGTCGCGGTTCCTATACACAATACACGCGAGTACTGGTGGTCTTGACGAGCGTGCAATGGACAATATCGTATGGATCCAAAATTGCACGGTTGATGACGTCATTGTAAATGGACTGAATGATCAATATCAAATATCCAATCAAATGTCAGGGATATATCTAGGTGTCATATAATCATGAATATTAATTGGCGGCATCAAACCTCAAACCTTGTTCAAAGGGATGGATATCCATGTTCTCAAACATCCTTGGTATGGTTGCGTAGCCTGTATGTAGGAACATACCTACGAGTGTGTTGTGTATAGCAGGATGTGTAGGATTGCTTATCTTTGCGCAGACTTGCGTACTATTATTGCGTAGACTTGCGTACCAACGGCGTTCCAGTGCTCTCCGCCGAGGGTACGCGAACAAATTTAACACGTTTGATTTTTGCGTCTATCTCGCGCATCCTGTTGCGTCGCTCGGCGTATTGTTACGTAGCATTGCGTAGGCACAGCGTTATATTAGCGTAGTGTTACGAGGTCACTACGCAACTCTACGCAAGTCTACGCAGAGCCCGGTGTCGAACCCCATAATTTCACCATGGTCGGACAATCCACTGAATAAACACTACTAGACTGCTTACTGGCATTTTTTTTCATGAAGCTGTGTTGGATGATGGATAAGAAGACACGTGTGCCCGGAATAATAATAGAAGCAGATGCACGTGCTGGAATGTTTTTTTTTTCACTACCTTCTCAGAGCTGAGTAGCTCTTGCCATATTTGCATGATAATAGATTGAAATATGGTCGACTATCTTATAAATTCCAATTTACACTGTGAGTAGTGAAATTGACCTGAGGTCATTTTCTACCAGCAATAAACTGCTCATGCACAAATTGCAATTACGATGTGGCTTATTTGATGCCGTGTTTGTTTTCATTACGTGGTGTATCATGATACTCTGCCCAGTGGAAACAAAGCATTGCATTTAACGATGAAATAAACACCACTCACCTGCGTATGTTCATCTCAACATGGCAGGCCTTAAGAACTAGGTGCGAACAAAATCTTGACAGTTTTGCAAGCTAATGAAACAACTCGAATCAAAGTGAAATCTATACATCTTAAAGGTGATATTCATAGAAAATCCAAAAATATGAAGATATTCATCTACAGAAAGCTTATAAGCCATACAATGAGCTCGGATGACATTCAAACAATATATCACTTTCCAAAAAGCGAAATTAGGGTGAAAACAATCACCGTATTCTCGGGGACAAATTTGCCCTACTGTCATCCGAAACGTCCTTTAGGTCTCACGTAAGAAAAGGGATGCGTTATTGTGCATCAAACATGCCAATCCGCAGCTTCTTTTCCGCCAGAAGCATCATGCATTGTTAATGAAACTGTGATGGCAGTTGCTAGTGGATTAACAGGTGTGATACACAATGGTCATTGTGAAGCGTATCCCGGCTGTGACGTACACACAACGCCACTTCCCCTGAAGCGATTTCGTAGGTCAGGAAGAGAGTCAATTTAGTAAAATTTGACTTTCATTAAACACAAAACTGAACACTTTCATGGCATGTTAGCTGCATAAATTGCTTTAATAACTCATTCAATTATAAAATAAACTATATTTATTTGATTTGATTTCCTATGAATATCACCTTTAAAGATTGTCCGTCCCTTTTGCAAGCTTAAAATTTGAAATCGTTTATCACGATCGTAAATTGAAGAAAGTGTGATTCAAGACCATTTCTAAGAATATAGCATGTTGAAGCCTTCTGTATATGTACATAATTTCAGCCGTTAAATTTCAAACCGACTTTTTTCGTACTACGAAAAAAGTATTAGTCTTTGTTACAGTATCTGTGTGGTTATTATGCGTGTGTGAAATCCTAATTTTATGAGTAATTACCAAACTTTGGAGATGATTCCTTCTATAGAACAATTTTTTGTTCATAATGCGTTTTATAATTTGATAAACAGATTAATCAATAAAGCAGATATTTCAACACAAACTGCTAAGAGCCTGAGGTAAAGACTATTAATCAGACGTTGTTTACGTGCATTATTTGAATTTTACACTACGTATCAGTTTCAAATTGTGAATATAGAGCTTGCTAACACTTCTCTATATGTTTTGCCAATGTTTCGATGGTTTTGTGGTGATCTAAAAAAAGGGACGGGCTGTCTTTAAGGTCAGAGGACGTCATCTCTTTAGATGCAGAATTCGTGAAATTTGAATATGAAAAGGAGGCTAGTATAAAAGAACGCGTGTTCAAGCTCGAGAGCTCAGCATTCACACTATAACGATACAACTACCACGCTTTCGTCTTCTCTTACATTAATGATCTACTTAGAAATAGTTCAAGCAGGATAGGTTAATGGTGATCAGTTTGTTAGACGATTATATCATGTCAACTATTTACATTGCAGTTTTAATCATCACAGTTTTACGCTTAATATAATCTCTGTATGTTAACCCCGGGTCCATTCATGGAGCTTCATGATACATTTATGCAAGCCACACAGTAATGAAAAAAAATAATAGTAGGCCTAATGGGATTCAATGTCACATCCTATCTCTTTGACAAAGGAATAAAAATCATAGAGGCAATTTGTATAAAAAGGTATTTCTAATGATGCATCAAATGCACACGTACGAAGATGCATATCTTTTTGAGAAAATTGACATTTACAAAACAAACAAAAAAAAGATGTAAACAACATATGGGAGAGCGACGTCACAAAATAAAAAATGACGGATTTTCATCAAATCTGTACTAATATGTTTTTCATGTTTTTCATTTTACTGAAACGAACTTAATTTCAGGGTGAACTATCCCTTTAAATGCTATTAACCCTTAGTGGGCCGTATAAGCTGTTGGTATATGGGATCAAGTGTGTCAATTGTGCTGAAATGTCTCCATGGCGCAGAGTATTAATCATTATATTATGACGGTCATTATAATTGGTAGTTTCCAGTTCTCACATTGTGAGATGCCTGCTCATACGCTGTAATATTTAATCTTCGGTCGTTACATTTACACAACCTTTACTCTTATGTAACGCCAAATTTTATTCATTGTTGGTTTTCGTTACAGCTTATGAAGGTTGTGACCACATATTGAAGCAATCGTGTCCCACCGCGATGTTAGAGAACGGTGACGTCATTCAGTATCTCCCAAAACGCTCACGCTACGTGAGCCATGTTGCTGCGAACCTTCCCTCTAACATACCAAGTGTGCAGCAATTCAACTGCGAGAAACCAGGTTTGTTTTCTGCTTCGGTTGCACATTTAAAATACACACATGCATGTGATTTTTATTCCTCCAAATATGCAAAATACATTTACAGTTGAATATACGACACAAAAATATTTCAAATGTTAACTTAGTATTTATAAACAAAAAATATATCAATTACATTTTTAAATGAAATTAGGTAAATTAAAAATTATTGACTAAGATGCATAAACAAAACTGTATATTCAATGCCCTGATTCCATGAAATAATGGAGGTTAACAAAAAGATAAAAAGGAAACAAAGACATGCTACTGACGTCAAACCCACTCCCCCCCCCCCCCCCCCCCCATCCCACTGATCACCCCGTCACACACATACCTCACGCACCCGTTCCTGTACCTCTGCTCATTTCGAGTTAAGCTAAATAAAAATATAAATAATTGAATAGCAAATATTGAAAGCTGTCACAATCGACTAAATAACAAAGAAATAATTAACGAAACCCTGTAATCCCAACAAAATACAATTAATCACCTTACATTTACTTTATAATGTTCCCATTTTTGTAAATGATCCCCTAATTTACCCTTTTTAGTAGCAATGTTTTTTTCTTCTTCTTTATAATCCAAAATAATTTTCTGTATTTTTCGTAAAGAAGGAAGTACACCTTTTATTCTTGAGGAATAAATATAATATTTTAACAACAAAATAATACAATTAATATATTTGACTCTATAAGATCTCCCTTCCAATCCTACAAATATTATTTTCCAATCCATATTCCTAATTTCAAACAAATTAAAATATTCAATTATATCTAACCAAAACCTTTGTACATATAAACATTTACAAAATAAATGTGAATATGTTTCAATCTCATTTTTACAAAAAGAACATAAATTATCACTAGCAAATCCAAACCGAAATAAGTGTTCTTTTGTATATAATGCCCTGTGCAATAGTTTATATTGAAATTCTCTCAATTTGTCCCCCAAAACTGCACTTTTTATTCTTAAAAATATATTTTTCAATTCTTCATTACTATAATCGATATTATTATGTCCATCCCCAATACACAAATTATATTCCTTTTGAAGATTTTTAACTAGATATTCATATAAGTGCCTAGATTTTAAATCTATTAACAATCCTGTATATCCTAAAACTTTTAATCTAATTTCAAATGATTGAATATCTACTTGAATGTATCTACTTATACCTATATCTTCTTTCCATTGGTATGGCAACGCACCAAAAATATCATGAATCTTTAATAATCCTTCACTTTTTATTCCTAAGCCTATAAAGTGAGCAACAGATCTCAAACTATTATTCAACATTATATCAGACACCTTAATTGTACCTCTTTGAAATAGATCTTGATCAAAGATCATTCTATTTCTTAAGCACACATGTCTATTATTAAAAATAATAGGATTCATCTTATCATTTTCAAAGTGCCTACAATTTTCTATATCTTGCCAAATTTTCAAAATGTCTACATAAAAGGGTGGTACTTCTTTTAAATCCATCTTATGAATAGCATAATCACATAGAAACAAAAACCTTCCTCCTACTGATCTACAGCAATAATCAAAGTAAACCTTCCATCCTAAATGCTTATCCCCATACAAAAGACGTTTAAGCCACATTATTCGCTGAGTTTTTACAAAAAATTCAAAATTATTCATTCTAAGTCCCCCAAATTCATAATTTTGATACAAAATTTTTCTCTTAATTCGATCATTACCATTCCACAAAAAATCAAATGAAAGTTGATTAACTTCCTCATAAACCCACCTAGGTACCAAAATTAAAGAGGAAACATAATTTAATTTAGAAAGTGCATACGTTTTCAATAATTGAATTTTGCCCATCATTGTTAAATCCCTTTGCTTCCACCACCCTAACAATCTTTTTATCTTACTTAATACTTCTTTATAATTCAAATCATCTTTTCGTATTTTATTACGTGTATAATACACACCTAAAATCTTTATTTCATAAACTAAATTTCCAAAAGTGGGCTCCCCTGGTATTTCAGTACCACTACCCAACCACATAAAGTTTGTTTTTTCCTTATTGACTTTACGTCCACTAACTTTCTCAAAATCTTCAAAAATCTTTTGTAATCTCTTAATAGATTCTCTATCTTTAACAAAAATTGTTATATCATCAGCATACATTACTTGTTTAACTTCATGATCCCCAAATTTAATTCCATGAAAATTAAGATCTTTTCTAATAACAAGTGCCAAAGTTTCGATGGCTATCAAAAATAAATAAGGCGATATAGGATCTCCTTGCCTTACCCCTCTAAAAATATTAAAATAACCCGTAGAATGCCCTCCATTCATTACACACCTACTTATATCTTTGTATAAAATTCGTACCCAAATACAAAAAGATTCACCGAATCCAAATAATTTCAATACATTAAATAAATATTTATGTGAAACCGAATCAAAAGCCTTCTCAAAATCCACAGCACCTAAAAATCCAACAGATATCTATTTAATGAATAAAAAACCATATCATCTATTAAACGTACTGCCTCTCCTACATTTCTATTTTTAATATATCCAACTTGGTCATAATGAATTATTTCCCCAAGTACTTCTTTCATTCTTTTTGCCAAAACTTTCGAAACAATCTTATAGTCTACATTTAAAAAAGTTATTGGTCTATGATTTTTCACAAATAAAACATCTTTACCTTCCTTCTCAATCAATGTTATTACCCCTTGTTTTTGAGAAGTTGACAATTCTCCTCTATCAAAAGCTTCATTAAATGAGTCTACCACTATATCTCCCAAAACTGGCCAAAAAGTACAATAAAATTCTACAGTAAACCCATCATTACCCGGTGATTTATTTAATTTAATTTCCTTCAAAACATTATAACATTCTTCTTTTAACATTTTACCTTCACATAAATCTCTACTCTGTCAACTTAATTGAGGTATATCCTTTAAAAATACATTATTACTACCATCTAATAATTCAATATCTTTTAATTTATACATATTATTATACAACATTTTAATCACATTTAATATACCATTTTTATCTTGTATAATTTCACCCTCTTCATTATAAATCTCTCTTCTTACACTTTTTCTCTTGTTAGTTTTTAAAAGTTGTTCAAAATACTGCATATTTCTTTCTTCCTCTTCAAACCATGCTGCTCGAGACCTCACCATTACCCCTTGATTATAGTATTCATATAATTTCTTTAACTCCATTCGTTTCTCATCAATTTGTTCACTTATAATTTTTAAAGGTGTATTTATTACCTGTCCTTCTAAATCTTCCACTTCTTTTTCAATTTGTTCAATCTTTTCTCTTCTCATTTTAGCTTTTCCAGATGAATATCTTATTATATATTCCCTCATCTTCATTTTAATAAAATCCCAAAATATAATTTTATTCCCAATTTGCGGACGCCATTCATTATCCAATTTCAAAATTTCACTTGTCATTCCCTCAACAAATTCCTTGTCCAAGCACAGACTATTATTAAACTTCCAATATGATTTACCATAACACAGTTTATCTATCATGTGCCTAAGTTTAATTCTAATGCCAGAATGGTCTGGTATAATTGATATCAAAATATCACTTACACTTACTAATTTTTCCAATTTAGATGATATAAACCAATAATCTAGTCTACTTTGAACAACTGGCCATTTTTGTCTAAAAGTGAATTGTCTTTCTTGAGGATTTCGTATTCTCCATATATCTATCAAATCATATTTAGAAAGAAAATCAACCAATATATCACGAAATTTTGATTTAAAAACAACATTAGAGCCAACATAATCCAACTCAAAATTCATTATAGTATTAAAATCTCCTCCTAATAAAATTATATAATCTCGAACTTCTAAATCAAACATGACCTTGTCCAACTTCTTCAAAAAATCAACTTGCAACTTTTCTGTATCTTTTGTAGGGAAATAAACATTACCTAACAATATTTTTACTCCTTGAATTTCGCCTTTTAAAAATATAAATCTTCCCTCTTCATCTATTATCGTTTGCTCTATCTTAAAACCAAAACTTTGAGTAACCAAGACTAAAACTCCTTTACTATGATTTGTTCCATGACTAAAAATCATTGGCCCTGTCCAATCTGACTTCCAATTTTCTTCAACTTCATGAGTACTATATGTTTCTTGCAAACAAATAATATTACTTCCTTTATTTTTACACCATTCAAATACATTTCTCCTCTTAACTTTATCTCTAAGACCTCTTACATTTAATGACAAAAAAGTTAAATTATAATTCATTTTTCCAACTCAAACATAGGCCTTAACTACGAAAATGACAGCCTTATATATTCTTCCTATTATACCGCAACAAAGCATAGACAATACCCCAAAATGAGCAGAAGACGGAACCCACACCCTCACACAGCACACTACATTCTCACTACACCAATTCATGCTACCTCAAACAAGCCCACAAAAAAAACTAAATAAAGAAAAAAGAAGTAACCCAGCAAAAGACATGACGAACAAGAGAAAAAAAAGAAAAGAACAGCAAAAGAAAAGCCGCTATCCCGCAGGTCCTCTTCCTCCTCCACTTTTTTTTTTTTGAAATCTATTATTCTAAATAATTTTGCACTCAAAAAGGCGGCTTACCAGTGCAATTAAATATAAATAGTCCTGCCTACTTTAACCAACTCCTAAACCATGCATACTTTCCAAGCAGAGGTTTGGTTGGTTAAATCTTAGTCACCGATTCCCTCTTGGCACAGCAGCAACTAAAGTAGGTGAGCCAAATTTCAGCCCAAAACTGCATTGTCACGATACCTCAACAACGCTACCCATAACAACACGTACCCTAATTGGTATTCTAGTTAATTTAATATTACATAAGTCGGTTTACCAATACACTTAGATAGACAGTCTACTATGATCCACTTTTAACCCATGCCCACTTTCCAAACAAAAAGCTTCATAGTCACCCAGAAAGCCCACCTATTTTCCTATTAGTATAGCAACAACTAAAGTATATGCGGGTCGCCCGCCAAGACTCGCGATGTACAAACCATATTAGACCAACGAAAGTCAACCCGCATCTGTAACTCAGCGACCCCTTAAATTTGTGGATATATTTTCTTTCCAAACAAAAGCCTACAAGTTACACACATACACACACAAAAAAGAACAAAACAACAGCAACAACAGAGCTCACCCAATCCCTCTTGGCTTAGCAATAGTTTAAGTATGCAGCCAAATACCTTAGTATTGATTATAACTTAAAAGCTGCCCAATAGCATCACTAGACTTGTATAATTAACCTGTCCCTTTATCCCATCCAAAATACCACTACATGCATGGGCGTCGATTCTTACATAATACCCATTCATCTGGGGGGATGACTGAATAGATCATCCCCCCGATGAACGGGCATCAATGACAAATCAAGGCCCATGACTACATGTATATCATTAAACTCACCACATAGAACGCCCACCTAATTTCCTCTCTTGGCATATAGCAACAGCTAAAGTTTATGCGGGTTGACCTCCAAAATGATATCAAATACCAACTTAAAGCTGCCCAATGACAACACAAGGAGAATTGTCTAATTAGCATGTCCCTTTATCCCATGCCCCAAAAGACCACACTATCATTAAGCTGGTAAAGTGGTCATTCAAGTTAAAAAAAGAAAACAGATAAATAAGTAAATAAATAAACATAGTTGCCCTAATTCACTACAAATAAGTTACATTTCAATAACAACATTCTACTATGCTATAACCAAGTATCTACCAGAACAATAGAAATCATCACCTGTCTCACAGCGCACATTATTACAAGGCCATGGTTCCAACAATGTTCACCAGAGCTAAACCTTGACAATGCACATTGCAAT
The DNA here is from genome assembly GCA_963669155.1 of Arbacia lixula. Lineage (NCBI taxonomy): Eukaryota > Metazoa > Echinodermata > Echinoidea > Arbacioida > Arbaciidae > Arbacia > Arbacia lixula. Next base: position 18,641,746 of record OZ022586.1, on the reverse strand, counting down.
GTGCATACCGCTTGCAACAAGCGGCATGCACACTACCCAAGCTACCAAACGATTCTTTCATAGGCTATTCATAAAGCTCAATTAACTGTGTGTATAAGTTTGCAAACCCTTTCCAAACAAAAGCATATTAATCACGCAAAAACCCCACTCAATTCCTCTTGGCATAGGAACAGCTACATATGCGAACCAAATTCCGTAGTATTAAATATGACCTGAAAGCTGCTTAATGACAGCACAGGACTGTCTAATAGGCCCTTAGAAATACGTCCGCGACGCTGAACGAAAACTCCCTAGTCGCACCTAGTGGTGTGTGATGCCAGAATCATCTCATCTACATTACTTTTTTTAGGGTGAAGGCATTTTGATCACAATCATTGGGTAAACAAGTGTGTAATCTTAGGATTTTATTTGTTTATGCAAGGTCTTCGTCTCACATATCCAAAGTGTGTAATCTTAGGATGTTATTTGTATATGCAAGGTCTTCGTCTCACATATCCAAAAACTCGTACATTAGCCGGCGATAGAACTTTCACTGTATCAGCTTCAAAACACTGGAATGATTTGCCACTTACAATTAGACAGTCTCCATCACTATCAATTTTCAGAAAGGCATTAAAAACCCATCTCTTTTGTAGTACGTAGTTTTAGATTATGTAATTTATTTAGTTCATTGTAAGCGCTTTGGGCCTGATGGGAAAAGCGCTATATTAGTAATAAGTAGTAATAATAAAAATAAATAAAATATTAATATCAAGTTGGGATGGAACCATCGGATGATGCTGAAAATGTGATTAAATGCAACGTTTACGCCAATGATAATCAAAACTTAGCGCGTGGATGAGTGATAAACTCGACAACAACGTATGATACCAGCGATACCGACAGCAACGAACGCGTTTTTGTCATTTTAATACGATATGTTAGGTTCACCGTAGATTGCGATATCCTTTGTGTGCCAGACAAAATGCTGGTCTAGGCGGGTTTTTTTATATTACCTGTGCGAAAATGTATCAATGGCGCATAAGGAGTTGATCTCTGAAAACACATACTAACAGTAAAAAGAAGCGATGGTGTGTGAACACTACTTGATCAAGCTCCTGGCTACAGAACAGAATTTTTGAGGAACAAAACCAGTGATCATGGTCGCAATTTGCGCAGTTCAACGGAGCCTGTGCTTTTACAGATTCCATCTTTCAAAACAAAAGTAACGCTAGGTGAACGAGCATTTGATTGTGTAGCCCCAAACTCTAGAATAGCTTACCCATGGGTGTCAGGAAAGCACCATCCGTAAACAACTTTAAATCAAAGCTCAAAACACATCTACTTAATTAATTACAAGTATCTAAGGTGTAAATCCTCGAACCCGTTAGCAGCCAGTTGTGTTCTTCGGCAAAACCAATATCCATAATACTAATCTGTAGGGACATGATAGCCATGGTAACTGGTAAAATGGTAATACAGTACTCATGCAATTCTATGTAAACACTAAAAAGGTTAACTGATAATTGTAAAGCACAATAACTGTGCGGATATATTCGAAACTTTTCTACATACATTTTGAGGAAATAAAATATAATTTAGTTTCATGATTAATGGGCCTATTACTACCATTACTATGAAATACAAAGTACTAGGAAAGGAACGTTTTCCTGTTATGCCTCTTCCTTGTCTTTTTTGTCATGTTTGAACATAAAAAGACTCAACCATGTCTATGTACTATTTGTAATACCAGGGGTTGAAAAGAACATTTAACATTGTGAACAAAGTGACAAGAATGTTACTACTCGAATCATGCTGAAATCATAAAATCACTTATTCAAAGATGACACACTTTTTGGGAGAAGGGCAGCCTACATGATATTTTCTGCTTGAAGCTCCATGACGTATTAACGATACTATGGTGGCAGTTGCAAGTGGATAAACAATCATGTACAGTACACAGTGATGTGTTCCGAATTGATTATTTAATACATACATATATATGTTTATTAGGATTGTTAGGATTATTAGGATTGTTAGGATTATTGTATTTAAAGTATTTGGTGATGAAACGTCACGAAATCATTTTTTCAGAACAGTACGATGTTTGTTGCGAGGACATGGTGTCCCTTATACAGGTCAAAACGAACAAAAAAATAGGGGAAATGCAAAAAAAAAAACTGTATTAGAACGTCCCTTCAAATAATAAGACTAGAAACTGACTTTAAGCGGAATCATTGCGATCGCTAGATTTTGAATAGGTTTTGGATGATTCGTCCGAAATGTACAGCCGAGAGACCGGGGAGAATGTGCGCTAAGGTTGGCCCCACGGTGCATGCCTTCAATAAGAGCGATTGTCCGCATCGCGTGTTGAGAGGGACGATACGGTTATCATTGAAAGAAGACTATGCTCCCTGTGGTTCAAACGTAAACAAGGATAGCTCTTTACTTTTATTGAATATGTTCCGAAAGCTATGACTGTGAAATTTCAGACACGTTATCGATAGTTTATACTCCTGATTCCTGCTAAGCTTCACGATTTTTACAAGTGGTAAACCCAGTCTTTAATATCTAATATGATTTATATATCATCTTACCCGTGGGTGAGCAGCTTGTCTGTCTGATCCCTGTCTGCACGACTCCACATGTGAGGAGACACTAGAGGGGTTCAGTTGCACCTGTAAGGACAATTACGAGGGAGACAGGTGTCAGATACGTAAGTTCAAGATTCCATGTTATCTCCCCCCCCAAAAAAAAAAAAAAAAAACAAAAACAAAAACAAAAACAAAAACAAAAACAAAAACAAAAACAAAAACAAAAACAAAAAAAACATAAATTCAGGTAGTTAACAAAAGAAACGTAACAAGCACAAGTTAAACATTTTGTTTCTTGGAGCGGAGTGGTTCAAAAGGAAGCATAGCGTGTAAACATGGGACCCCGTATAGATATATTGAGGAAATATATGATATGTCTAATAATACTTACTAATATCGCTTATTCCGTTACCTAGTTGATAGGAGTCGTCAACAGTCAGAGGACATTTGTTGAATGTTTGATACATGCACGTAAATAAGGAAATGAGTAACGCAATGTGAGAAATCAAAGCATTGCAAATAGGAAGGCAGCATTTCTTAAAAGTTGAATAATCAATTATTTTTTTCGCAATGCTTATGGAACCATGCGTTTTAAATCTCATTTTTCCCCAATACCTTCCTGATATATTTCAAATAATCAATGCATTTTCGTTGGCCTTCGGGATCACGTGAAGGAATAGCATGAAAATGAAGTCGTTGAAACCATACATAAGTGGGACCCGAGAGGACATTAGAATTGTTGTAGCATGATTGCCGATTCTTAATTATGGTAATTCTGCATATCACATCATGATAGGGGAAAGTTGCCTCACAATAGTTTTTTTTTCAGTCATGTCCACTTCCGGTCTCATCCATAGTACACTATACCAAAAGCAAACATATTTTTTCCTCGTGTCAGAGGTTCTTTATTCATTCAATTACCAACATGTATTAACATCCATGGTCTGAGAGACAACATCCGAGATGTCGTTTAAAAGAATTTCATATTTAAACACATGCCATATAGAATAACTGCTGTGTGGTTTACCTTGAAAATAGCTAATCATGTACATCAAATAGATTGCATATTGAGCACAAGGAATTTATTTATATCTGTTGCTTTTTCATGTGTGAAGTCAACTATTAATGATTTTTCGTTTAATATTATTTTTTCTTTCAACATTAAATTAATCAAATCCACAATACGTTCGCCTCAAAACGAACATAACTGCAAACAAAACCCGAATGTGGCTGCGCGGTGCATCATGGGACGACTTTAACATAAGATGAAGAATTCTTCATAACGCTGTTATTCATGATGGTTTGGATTTGACTAGACCTCTCCATTGGGTCGGTGCAACTCGTCGGTGGTAACATCAACAATGAAGGAACGGTTGTCTTCACAGTGACAGGAGGCTCTACCCTTTACCTGGTCCAGGCAGACGGGTGGACCAGCGACGCCTCAGAGCTAGTGTGCCAGTCACTCGGCTTTTCAGGTACTGTATTTTCCCTGTAACTCCTTCTCTGTCAGAGAAAGGCTTAAAAGTCTTTCCCGATTTCTTTTAATTTAGGCAATTATACAATAATTGTAAGCTACAACATTCCAACACAAAGTTACGTCCTCTTGGTGTCGTGATGCTGTTTTTCGGTGATGACGTATGAGGATTGTCTAAAGGGAGAGGGGGAAGGGGGGGCGGGGAGGGGGGGGGGGCAGGAGAGAGTAAATCGTCTATCTTTCAGTCCCAGGGTCGTGTTGCATACAGATTTTCAATTATTGTAACTTACCATCAGGTTACTGCCAAAGGTAACAGCCAATGAACTCTCATTATTGCACATGTTGCCATGGCAGTTGCCATTGCTGTTAAGCTATAGTCCTTGAAATAGGTTCCAATATTTGAAAGCCTATGCAGGATGGCCCTGGTGAGCAGAAAATAAGCTTCATTTCTAATCCATGCAATGCCAGACTGAATCCTGTTTTACGAGAACTCTCTGTTTATCTACGTGATGAGTGAGTGCACCAATGGTTTGTACGGAGTTTATATTTTGTCTCAACAGATGGAGTTTTTGCTACCGTTGGAGGCGCCAACTTCGAGTCGCCGACTACTACTGCACTGGACGCAGCGAGTGTTCGTTGCCCGACGAATGCATCTAATATCACAGAGTGCATACGACAGGATCAGTACGGGGATGAAACAGATGAAATAATCGGAGTTGTCTGTTGCCCTAGTATGTTTAAAGCGATAGTTCACCCTGATAATAACTTGCTTTAAATAAAAGCAGGAACATGAAACAAGCATAATTTTATTGGCGAAAGTTTGATGAAAATCCGCCAAAGGGTACGAAAGATAGGATCTTTTGAAATTTAAATTTTGTGACGTCACGTGTTTGGTGCTCTCGAATTATATTGTATACAGAATAATTCCATAATTGCTCGTTTTCTGTTTTTGACAATGGAATGATTTTTTTCTCATACAGGCATGTGTGTAAAAAGTATTTCTAATGATGTATCAAATGCACAGGTAAAAAACATTATTTGTTTGAGAAAATGCACATTTTCGACATGAAAATGTACACAACATAAGGAAGAGCACATCCCAAATGGCGTTACAAAAAGAAAACTTTAAAAGATCACAACTTTCTTATCCTTCCACGGATTTTCGTCAAGCCTTCACTATTTTGTTTATTTTATGTTTCTCCCGTCATTAGAACCCACTTAATTTAGTTATTAGTCCTTGAAATTAAATACTTTGAAATATTTTTATTTTCATGTAGCATTTGTTCCGATAGTTCATATCTCTGTTCTCTCTTCCACTTTCTCCCTTTTTATCTGTGTTGTTTCGCTCGTCACTAATGGTTGCCTAAAGCATTTTTTAATTAGCCCCTGAAATCGTTTGAACTATTCAATCTATCATTTTTTTCTGATACTTTAGCATCCCTTAGCATTTTTTCTTTTCTTTATGTTTTTTTTTAGCTTCCGCGCTTCATTTGTAACTAGCTATAGCTTTTATATATTTGTCCTAGAAATCCTTTGAAATATTTGTAACTTCATTCCCAATTCCCCCCTTTTAATCAGTATTGGGTTGCGTTGTTACGACACCTTTTTTGCCCTTGAATCATGAATAGAATTATGATTCAAAACCTTTTCTGCAGAATCACTATTGCGTCCAGACGAAATTGAATATAAACGTGATTCAAAACGCAAACATGAAACGCGGAATAGGGGGCGCTTTGGAAACGCGTTTCTGCAGAATCACGTTCGAAAAAGGTCACTTGAATACAACCGTGTTTGAATTATTAACGTCGTTGTGTCGGCCTACTTCCGGTGCAAGTCAAGCAGCCCACGTAGAAATAAAAAAAAAAAAAACGCGCGCGTAAAAGTTGACCTATACTTCCTGGATCAGACTGCGCACTGCGATGCGCACTTGATCGGCCAGAATCCGAGTAGAAACGTCATTGGAGAGAAGGTCGTCTAAGCGCTTATTCTGTCGTTATCGTGATTCATGTGTTTTGACTCATGATTAGAATCGTGATTCAAGTCATGATTCCGGCAATGGTCGCATGAACGCAACCTTGCTTTCCCCATTGCTTCATTCCCCATCTATACGGAACTCATGTCATCAATAATTTATGATCAACGCTCAATTCCTTATTATAACATCATAGTTTTCTGTCCTCTAATACTTCAGTTGGCTTTTGTAACACGACGGGGGCGCCCCTCGGCATTGAACGTGGCGCCATTCCAAACTCTGCCATGACGAGTTCGAGCTACCTTACGGCAGGCTTAGAGTCTTGGAGTGCGCGTCTAAACGGCCCATCCGTCTGGATCCCATCGGCGTCACACACTGGCGAGTGGCTGAATGTAGCGTTCGAGTCACATTACGTCATCACGGGCATCACCACGCAAGGCCGAAACGATTATGATCAAAGGGTGACGTCATACACCATAAGCTACAATGTGGGTGACTCGGTTTGGTACGTGTATATGGACGAGTACGTTCCAGATTTCATCAGGGTTAGTATGAAAGCTGCTCGTGAATTCATCCTTCCCGTGCCAGGCAAAATGCAGCTCTTTGGGCTTTGCGTGCATTTTTGGTTAAAAAATACACATAATGGTGCATAAAGAGTTAAGTTATACTGGCGTCCAGGGGCCATATTCTTGAAACCTTACTAAGCATTGTAAGTTACTAAAGTGCATCTAGATGCATGCATTGTAGTAACGAACTTGGCTAGTAAGCTTTCATGAATATGTCCCCTGGTTGTTGGGCATTTCTGCTCAAATCTTTATGCAACCTTTGAGTGCCACATTAATTGCTGCTCTAAAGGAACTTGTGTACATGACATGTGCAGAAATGTCACTGCGGGACATAAAGACGTACATGCCTGCAGTATAATAATCATTCTTTGTTTTTTTCTTCGGCTACGGACAGACTGTATAGTTTGCTAGGCAGTTTACCCCTCATGATATTTTCTTTTGTCCAAATGATAATATACAACGAATCAATGTGCTGCTATGACCTGGTGAATCTATTAACGAGCTGGGGCGAAATGACCATTACACATTAAGGGTAATGGTTATTTCGACCCGACCGAGGTAATAGTTTTATCAGTTCATAACAGCACATTGGTTAGTTGTTTTATATCAATCATCGACAATGACAAATTAAAAGAAATTTTATTGAAAATTAAGCGACAAGTAGCGCAGACTCATTATGTTCATTATGTTTCATTATTTCTATGCACGTACAAACGCACACATTTTGTTGATATCGCATATTATATTCCACAACCTAAGAATGTCGCTATATGATTGGTCAAGAGTTGATCACGTGATGAAGCGTAGTTTTTCCCATCTGATCACCTGAGCAGAAAAGTTCGTTACACTGTAGGTGATAGTACTTTTTTTGAGAAGGAAAGTTCGTTACACTCTAGGTGATAGTACTTTTTGGTTTCGCTGATCTCTTCACTCCTCACAGTCCTAACGCGTGATCAATATTTTGAGTACGCGCGAAATAAAAGTGCGTAGCTCGGACTATCGGCGCAGACGACACCGCGGTGCGCGCGCGGAAATTAAAATTGTTGGTTATAGCGCGCTGCGCCGCGCGCGTACGTACAAAGCAGTGCAAGCCTTCCATTTCCCCCACACAGTATTTCACCAAAGCAAGTGTGCAATTCTCTACCACCTCGTACCAAAATTGACCTAGAATTTCACTTGCCTGTAATTTATTAGAATTATTAAGAGTATTTTCGATTACTTCTTGCGTTTCCGTCAAAATCTTACAAATTAGCATCACCATGTCATAGTGTTCGTTGGAATTTGTAGAGTCTATATAGCAACGTGCACAAAGTCAATTTGCTTCCGGGTTTCGGAGCGTCGCGTGAATATGTAGAAGCACCGACACGAATGCTTTTGTGCGTTAAATTGTCATTTATTTTATAGATTGTTGGTATCAGATGTGGAATATAAAGCAAATAATCAACTTTTGGTTTCAGGCAATGAGACGAGCTATCACTTCCTCGGCGATCTGAATGTATACGCTATCTTTCCTCAGCTAAAAGCTTCGGAAAGATAGCTACATCCAGATCGCCTCGGAAGTGATATTTCGTCCCATTACCTTCACCGACGTTGATTATTTGCTTACTAGTGCGTGCGCGTACGTGTGTGCACGCAGCTAGCTGTCTCACGTAATACTGTAGGTATGTATTGGCGGTGCGGTATTTACATGGTTGCCTACCAACAGTTGCTAATGACGCGACACTGAGACAGTAACGCACGCGTAACACCCTTACAAAAAAAATCTATGGTATTCCTATGGTACGGCTCTATGGTGAATGGTATTTCTATGATATATTATATGGTAGAATATATTTCTATGGTATACCACACAATAGCTGAATGGTGGAGTTCTATGGTCAATGGTATATCATTGATGCCGTCCTATGGTGTATGGTATTTCTATGATATATTATATGGTAGACTGTTTTTCTATGGTATTTCTGTTGAATGGTATCCATATGGTGAAGGATATTTCAGTGGTAGGTTTATGGTGGATGATGCCTGTATGGTATCTTAATGGTAGTGAGTGACTCTATGGTGGCTCTAAAGTGAATGGTAGATCTATGGTAGCTCTATGATGGCTGTATGGTGTATGATATTTCTATGGTATGCTATATGGTAGAATACATTTCTATGATATTTCTGTTGAATGGTGTACCTGTGGTGGAAGAGATTTCAATGGTAGCTCCATGGTGGATGATGCCTTTATGGCATCTGAATGGTGGTTAGTGATTCAATGGTGGCTCTCAAGTGAATGGTAGATCTATGGTAGCTCTATGATGGCTGTATGGTGTATGATATTTCTATGGAATGCTATATGGTAGAATACATTTCTATGATATTTCTGTTGAATGGTATACCTGTGGTGGAAGAGATTTCAATGGTAGCTCCATGGTGGATGATGCCTTTATGGTATCTGAATGGTGGTTAGTGATTCAATGGTGGCTCTCAAGTGAATGGTAGATCTATGGTAGCTCTATGATGGCTGTATGGTGTATGATATTTCTATGGTATGCTATATGGTAGAATACATTTCTATGATATTTCTGTTGAATGGTGTACCTGTGGTGGAAGAGATTTCAATGGTAGCTCCATGGGGGATGATGCCTTTATGGTATCTGAATGGTGGTTAGTGATTCAATGGTGGCTCTCAAGTGAATGGTAGATGTATGGTAGCTCTATGATGGCTGTATGGATATTTCTATGGTATGCTATATGGTAGAATACATTTCTATGATATTTCTGTTGAATGGTATACCTGTGGTGGAAGAGATTTCAATGGTAGCTCCATGGTGGATGATGCCTTTATGGTATCTGAATGGTGGTTAGTGATTCAATGGTGGCTCTCAAGTGAATGGTAGATCTATGGTAGCTCTATGATGGCTGTATGGTGTATGATATTTCTATGGTATGCTATATGGTAGAATACATTTCTATGATATTTCTGTTGAATGGTATACCTGTGGTGGAAGAGATTTCAATGGTAGCTCCATGGTGGATGATGCCTTTATGGTATCTGAATGGTGGTTAGTGATTCAATGGTGGTTCTCAAGTGAATGGTAGATCTATGGTAGCTCTATGATGGCTGTATGGTGTATGATATTTCTATGGTATGCTATATGGTAGAATACATTTCTATGATATTTCTGTTGAATGGTATACCTGTGGTGGAAGAGATTTCAATGGTAGCTCCATGGTGGATGATGCCTTTATGGTATCTGAATGGTGGTTAGTGATTCAATGGTGGCTCTCAAGTGAATGGTAGATCTATGGTAGCTCTATGATGGCTGTATGGTGTATGATATTTCTATGGTATGCTATATGGTAGAATACATTTCTATGATATTTCTGTTGAATGGTATACTTGTGGTGGAAGAGATTTCAATGGTAGCTCCATGGTGGATGCCCTAGTAGTTTTTTTGAGTGAGAAAATATATTTATCGCCTATTTTTTTACTATTTTTGCCAAAAGTTGACTATTTTAAAACTATTTCTTCAAAAAAAATAGGATAAAAATAGACTATTTTTATACTATTTTCAAATAGTGGGCTATTTTTTTTCTATTTTTCAAACTTTCCTTTCGTGTGAGGCTATTTTTAAACTATTTTACAGAAACTTCAAAAGTTTCTATGTATTATTATACTATTTTTTCTACTTCGTCTGACATTGCCAGGCTATTTTTTTAACTATTTTTAAGAAACTTCAAAAGTTTCTATGTATTTTTATACTATTTTTCCTACTTCGTCTGACATTGCCAGGCTATTTTTTAACTTTTTCAGAAACTTCAAAAGTTTTTATTTATTTTTATACTATTTTTCCTACTTCCTCTCACATTGCCAGGCTATTTTTTGTATATGTTATTAAAACTTTTTTTCCTGCTTCATATAAGTTACTGCTTAAGTTTAAGTTTAAGATTAAGTTCAGAAGATTTCAATCTTATTTAACAAAACAAAAGCAATATATATTTTTCACCATAGTCAAAAGTCAGTACCAATATAATCATAGTATGCGAATATAGAATTAAAAAGAATAACCAACATTTGATTTATAAGCTCAAATTAAGAAAAGGATGATTATTATATGTTAATAGGCAAGACAAATACGCATAAGAGAATTTTAGAATGTGTCATGTAAATGTTATATTTCGTGGTACACATAAATGTTGCTACAGGTACATTGTAGCTTAGGTACGAGGGTGTGAGGTGACAGCGCTACCCAGTCAACTAACAACTATGTCTGGTAACACAGACTATGCCCTAGACTATGACATCATAGTTCCTCTGAATGAGGAGCGAGGATCAACGAACTAAAACATAGGCTTCCTAGTTCTGTGGCAAGGATGGGATTGGGGCATAGTCTCTGTTACCAGACATAATTTTTAATAGACTGTGTGATCCTCAAGTTGGCAGCAATTTAGCCTCAGTACTATAGGCTGTGAGGTGCACACAATTGAGATTAAACAAAATCATATAGACCCTTTGGGAAATACTATGCTACCTGGCATGTGTTATAATGTAAAGAATGATTTTCACTGCATGGTTATGTCATGAAACCCATCCAGGTCTGCACAAAAGACTTGTTGACATGTGTGTGTGTGTGTGTGTGTGTGTGTGTGTGGTGTGTATGCATGTAGGATATGGGTTTTTCATACATACACCTTGCATGCAGAGTGCAATGCAGCTGGGCCTAGGATTGGGCTATTTTTGGCAACCAATAGGAGCCCTAGCTGGCCGGCTGGCCTATGCAGGTTACAAATTTTGAAAACAGGATCAGAATGTGTCTGGCGGTTAGAGGGGCAAAATATACCATCATCATCTCTGTCATCTCCTGCCAATCAACATCAGGTAAGGCCTTATGGTATTTACTACAGTAGGATTATTGTGAAGTTGAATATAGTACATGTTTCTTACATAATTATTGTCACTAGAGTAGAGTCACACACTAGCTGACAAACAGCTCTGCAAGCTACATGCAGCTAGCCCATATAGCTGTCCCCATGTACTAACAATGGTGTTAGTATTGTACGTGTACAAGAGTTATCCTGTCGACTGTTTTAATTATTCCTCTCTTCCGTGATATTCTAAAGTGCTATTCTAGTCAAGTTAGTTACTCTAGATCCTACTGTGTAGGATAAAAATCATTATCTTGACTCAAGTTTTGGGGACGGGTAGCCCCGGGACTGCTCCCGCACAGCGGGCTGGTCGCAGCGTGAGCGGGCTGGTCGCAGTAAGGGGACGGGGTACTGACCACAGTCTTGTCAAGTCTTGTTTGTGCCAATCAATTACATGTAGATCTATTCTACGTTTATTCTGTTGGTGAGCATGATTGTTGGTCATAGGTGCCTACATGTATATGCATGGAGTAAGCTAGGTTTAACTGCGACCAGCCCGCTCAAACATGAGCTGGCTTTGGAGCAAGAGAGTCGAGCTTAGCAGTGATTTGATTAGTTGTTGATTTTGGCAATTCTGTACGTAACTCGAAACTCGAATCTATTGCACACATTTTGGTTTGGTAAACATTTGGAAAATGGCTCGGTAAAAATCACAAAAATACTCTTAAGTCTTACCAAGTATCTTTTAGCCAGCGTAACAGGTAACTGAAAGGTTGCTTTCTGTGCCACAGTTATAGACGGGTATGTAATTTTCACAGAATCTAACTTTTGCTGGTTTCAAAACAGTACGTGTCATCATCGATACTAAGCCTTGTTGGTATCAATATCAAGCCTCATTCAAAATGTACGAGCGCCTGCATATCGATAACAGAAGCAAATTTTTTGAAGCCAGCAAAATTATGCAAAAATATACCTTACCTGTCTAAATTGCTGATTTTGACACAAAAATGCCAGCTGGCTTAAGGATTATACTAACTTGGTAAGGCAGAAGATTTTTGTGATTTCTATTATGCAGCCATTTTCCCAAACGGCTTTGCAAGCCGAAATGATGTGATTTTAAAACGCTCGACGTAGCATATATACCCCCACGCTATACAGCGTGGATTTCCTCATAGGGCTAGGAGTAAGGAGTACGCTGTGAACAACGGCTGCTAACTGATGGTGGCGGAATCTACGATTTACCTCGTTACAGATGATAGGCAAGAACTAAGATTTACCCTGACCATCTTTCTTCAAAATGGAAAGCCATCACATATGTGATGTGTTCATTTAAATAGCTCATTGCTGATATGTTAAATTATGCTGTCCAGAATACTGATGTGATTTTATTCCCTTTTTAATTTCTTCAGATTTGTACATGGAGGGAGGGTAGCCACTACAAAGATAAATACATGTACAGCATGCTGGTACAACACACATGTACTATCTGGAATGTCTACAGCAGTGGGGATCATGGAATATTCCATGCCCTGGAGGAACACAGGTTTGTAATTTAGTACACGTAATACATGTAACTCACTTTCCATAGTTAATGCTGTGTCAAAGATAAATCACAATTTAAAGCTACTAAATTAAAGTGCTCTTAGGCAATCGATTTAAGGTGATGATATCTTTGAAACTTTGGTGAATTATAATTATGTTGCAACATATTGAGGGCAATTCAAATGTTATAGAGAATGAAATCTGACTGAAAATTACCAAAGCAGTAAGCATGCATGGACACTTGGCCGGATGATCATTAATTTTGGTCCCAGTCGTGAATTGAAGAATGCTGGAACAATTAGTCGAATAAAACGACATGTACGTGATGTGGCATGACTAACTTAGTACAATGAAACGTGAAACAAGCCCTTCTTTCACCACAATTAACTAGACTATCTGATATTAAATGTTATCAATTTTGTTTTTCATGCTTAAAAATAAATGGTATTTCTAGCATTTGCATGCCAGTAAAATATTTAAGTAATAATACACGTACATTCTATATCTTCTTTTACGGGGCCCACTTTTAGTTTAAAAAAAGCCAACTATGTACATAGTAATTTTGCACTATCTTGATTTAAAAGTTACTTCTCATGACTTTCAACATATTTTTGATAATTTGTTTTCTCTTTATGTTCTCAGGGCTACTGTACATAATCTTCTTGTCCAAATGAGGGAAGGCGATCTGGTACTGGTGCTGCCTGTTTGTGTTCCTCCATGCTGCCATCGGCAACAAACGACACATCAAGAGAGATAAGTAAGTATCATAGATGTTGATTGTTATTTGTGGTAATATTTCAATACATGTATTGCAATGCAATATTTTTGCATAAATTTTGGCATGTTAACTTCAAATCTTGAGCCAAGATATTACATGGTGCATCGATCCACCATGAATTCATTTCCATTGATCTGACATTTTATTGCTCAAATTGGAGTGATGATAACCATGACGTCCCAATTTTTTTTATTGTGAACTGTACACATGTAAAAAAAAAATAAAAAAAAAAATAAGAAAATTGACCTGCAGGACTATGAATATTAAGCTAATTAGCAACCGTTCTCTATTATCGCAGGTTGTGGAATGCCATATTTTTCAAGAAGATAACATATACTCACACAATTTAGTACAGCACACAAATAAATATTGCTGTGGAAATCAAGATACATCTATTAATCATGTTTTTTTTTATTGTGTGTGTGCTTTTTCAGCTCCAAACGTCCTCAGGAGAGGGTGATTCTCACCAAGGATTAGGTGGTCATAATCAAGGGAAGTGGGCAACAAGCTACTCGTCATTGACGTGCTGACTTCCTCATCATTAACAGCAACTTAGTGCAATCTACATAATGGTGCAGATCGAGACCATCAACTGGCCTGTACCAGTTTGCTTCAGTGTGTTCTGTTTCAAATTGTTATTTCTTTAGTTTGAAAAACTAGGGTGATTTAAATGTGGGTACATATATTACACCTTAGTAGAACAAGTCCAAGTAATATGTGTTGCAAATTTGCAATTATGAACTTTACTTTCATTAGAGTTTTTATTGTACATGTTTATACGATGTTTTAGAGCAATCCTGTGCTACAAGTCAGTGCCTCAGTTTTAATTGTACATGTTTATATATTTCTAATTTCCCTTTCATTTAAGTCATGTTTTTGTACACACTGTATATGAAATTTCAGTTGTTTCTTTTGAACTTGCCGATTATTTAGAAAAAATTAAGCATGCATACAACTTTTGATATAAACGAAATACATCCTGCCGCTTTCATTCAATTCATTTTTAATAAGCGTCGTTTGTGTATTGTAAGTGAACATTTAAGTTCAGATTTCTCGAAAATTCAATATACACATGTACATGTATTATAGTCACCATTCTTTGTACTATAGAACGCACTACAGCCACCATTCTGCTAATCATAGATCAAGACCCAAACTACCATTCTGAATACATGTATACCATTCCAAAATGCCACAATTCAGCGTACCATTTTGTTGCATATTTTGAATGGTAGTGAATGGTTGATGAATGGTTGATCTATGGTAGATGAATGGTGGCTCCATGGTGGATGAATGGTGGCTCTGTGGTGGATGAATGGTGGCTCTATGGTAGATGAATGGTGGCTCTATGGTAGATGAATGGTGACTCTATGGTAGATGAATGGTGGATGAATGGTGGCTCTATGGTAGATGTATGGTGGCTCTATGGTAGATGAATGGTGGCTCTATGGTAGATGAATGGTGGATGAATGGTGGCTCTATGGTAGATAAATGGTGGTTCTATGGTAGATGAATGGTGGCTTTATGGTAGAGGAATGGTGGATGAATGGTGGCTCTATGGTAGATGTATGGTGGCTCTATGGTAGATGAATGGTGGATGAATGGTGGCTCTATGGTAGATGAATGGTGGCTCTATGGTAGATGAATGGTGGCTCTATGGTGGATGAATGGTGGCTCTATGGTGGATGAATTGTGGCTCTATGGTAGAGGAATGGTGGATGAATGGTGGCTCTATGGTAGATGTATGGTGGCTCTATGGTAGATGAATGGTGGCTCTATGGTAGCTGAATGGTGGCTCTATGGTGAATGAATGGTGGCTCTATGGTAGATGAATGGTGGCTGTATGATGGATAAATGGTGGCTCTATGGTAGATGAATGGTGGCTCTATGGTCGATGAATGGTGGCTCTATGGTAGATGAATGGTGGCTCTATGGTAGATGAATGATGAATCTATGGTAGATGAATGGTGGATCAATGGTAGCTTAATGGTAGACCTATGGTATCTGTATGGTAATTGAATGGTAGAATATGTAGGTGTGGCTTAATTTGAATAAATGAATAAATTTGTCCCAATTATTTAAATTAGTTCTATGGTAAATGAATGGTAGATCTGTGGTAGATTTGCTATGGTGTTTGTATGGTATTCTATGGTAGATTTGCTATGGTGTTTGTATGGTGTACCATAGAGATTTTTTTGTAAGGGCACACGCAGTTATGAGCTAGTTGGTTTCGATATATCCCCGCCGTGATATAGTACTTTGTCCATCCACTATCAATTGCATTGCGCGAGCTGGGTATGAGTGATATAATGCAAGCTAAAGCTTAAGAGCGTCGTATCAGAACATTGACAAGAAATGTTCACTGGTACAGCATTAACCTTTCCTGTATCAGACAATGTGATGTTCTATGGGATTAATGTGTATTACCGGTGAAAAAAATACGCTTGGCATATCACACTGATTTTGTTGCTTGAGGTTTTGATGTTCTACACGGAATTGTCAACACCAAATCAAGGATGTTCTCTTTTATCTAATCTTTTACCATTGCACACATTTTAGACATTTAGAACACAAACATATCGTTTAAGACATGATCAAATGTATTATATAACATGCACGCACGTATCCATGTTTAGGTTTATTATTATAAAAATACAATTCACCATTATATCCACCATCGAGGCATTCTTGTATGATATGTGCATGTCCCTTATATGAGAGTGCTGCCCGGCATGCAGAGAAAGGGTTAATTTAGCTTATAATGATAAAGGTACACGTGTGTAGCATTTATAATTAATGATGTTCTAATACATTAATGGATATGCATTCCTAAAGAAATCAGTTGAAGCAAAATTGGAACACCATTACAAATGTATATTGGGGCGTGCATACAGTAAACCTATCTGACATCATAATCAGCAATTACAATCACTAGTGCTTGGGAGAAAGATGCAAATATGCTCCACGTCAACTTTAAGTGCATTTTTACGGTATGTTATCAACCTGACTTTTATATTAAATACATATATAAATCGTTTTGCTCGTTGTTTAGAACCATTCATTTGTTTAGTTCAGGTTTACTTCGAGCCATTTGAGAAATAAAAAAATAAAAGTAAAAATTAAAAAAAAAATGTTCATGTGCATGGATTTAAACGTCTTATGGGAACAGAATGGAAACATTCATTTGGAAGTACGCAGATATATTCTATGAGGAAATTAAAGATTTATCTTTTCATGAAAATTTGAGAATTTAATTTCGATTCAATTCAAAAAATATTTTTCAATAAAAAAAGTAAGCCCCCCCCCCTCCCCTAAGCAAAAAAGCATAACTTTTTATGGAAGAGGTTTTGGGCAACATAATTAGTAGGATTCTGTGTGAAAACTTCTGAAAAGTGACATTTCAGCCTTTAAAATTTGCCCTCTCATGCATGACTAATTGCATTAATGTGATTTTTGATACAGAGGTTAGTCACTAAGTTAAGGAACAATCCTGCCAAACTATTTTGCCCAAAACCTCTCCGATAAAAAGTTTGCTAAGGGGGGGGGGGGGGGGCTTATATTTTTGTTGTGCTTAGACCAAATGTCCTATTGAAATATAACATTGGTACATCATATGGAACATCACATCGCATCACATTATGGGAGTACAGGTTTGTGAAAACGTTGATATACAATAAAATTCAACCTGCTTAACGGCTACCTACATAGAAAGACCAACTGCGTCCCTATGGAGACCATATTTCTTGTTTTTCTTGAAATCGTTGTTTCCATAGCAATCTGTATTAAAGTAATCTGCACATGTAGATTAAGTACATCTTTCATGTCTCCAGTGAATGGTCTTTCTGTAAAGATTTAACCATCGTGTGAAGTAAATCGCATGTTTCATCACCCTTTCATCCTGAAGGTATTCGGCGGGAACTTTGACAGAGAAAGTCACGTGACCAATACGCTGGAGAGGCCCATTGTGGCCCGTGACGTCAGACTTTATCCCATGACGTATCTTGGTTACATGGCCCTCCGGATAGAGTTGTTGGGTTATGGTCCGATTCCGTACGCCATAGGTATGTATCTTTCCCCTAGCCCAGTGATCACACGCCTGGAGTTATTTCCCCCAAAAGATCTGTTAGATAAAAACGAGAATTGAACATATCATGAAACGTAGATGTTTATAATGAGGCTATGCATATTTTTGTCACAATAAGTTCCTTTGCGCAATGTTGCTTCATGAACATTTGAACGGCATACTATCTGTTTTTATTAAAAGCCTAACACTGACGCTTCAAGCTATTTTACTACAAAATTCCGGGTGCTTGTGCGACTGGATAGAGTCCCCTTAAATGTAATCAGGGACTTATTTGTGCTCAACCATTGCGCTGTTCTGGAACACTTTTCTTTTCTATAGTAACCTTGTGTGAACAAATTTGTTGAACGATGTTCCATGCACTAACTTGATATGAATATTTTCTCAATGATGATGAAATGTTTGGTATGCTATCGAGACTAACATAAACAAAAAAAAAACGAAAATAAAACCAAAGACGTGGACTCCTTCATCCAGTTATTCAAAACCAGCTTCTGGATGAACGGACATTTACTCTTCACCTTTTACCCTTCACGTAGAAGAAACATCGCTCTTCTATCAGATGTACGTGTACTATCATGGCGCACAAACAGTTATATCTTATCTACGTTTTCCCCAGCGGACATTAACGCTCCTGGGACGCTTGGATGCGCACTGCGCGTGCGTGGAGATGCTTTGGGCGTAGAGGACGGACGGATCCCGGATGCTAGCCTCACGGCATCAAGCCTCTACCGCAATTCTTCAGCGCACACTGCCGCCGCCGGAAGACTCAACACTCAGCCAGTGACCGGCGTGCTCGCTGGTGCATGGGTGGGCTGGGCCGCAGCCGACACGGATATGTGGGTGCAGGTTTGTGACGCGCTTAGGTGATATGAGTTCTCGTAGAGTGTCCAGCTGAAAGCCGCCAAGAGGCAGCCACATGCTGTCGAGAGGTCATGATCGTTATACATGTACCTTCAGATGTCGCCGTTCAGCGCCCGCCAAGATATTTAAGAGTTTTACACAGCTTTTCTCTAAAAAAAAATGTGTTTAATTTATTCATTCGTTTCCTTCCTTCTACCCCTCTTTCCCTCTATCTTTCTTGTCAATGCTAAATTTTCAAGACCGTCCTTTCTAATTATATGTCCTACAAACATAATTTGCCTACTTCTTACTTCAATAATCAGTTTTCTCTCCACACCATGTCTTCGTAGGACCTCATCATTGGTTACTCTGTCAGTCCATGGAATCCTCAGTACGTCGGAGGGACCACATTTCTCCACAACTCTCCAAACGCTATCTCATGTCTGATGTTATTGACCATGCTTCACTTCCATATATCAGCATATCAGCGTATCGTAGGTTTATTAGGTTTTGTCCTCCAATTTTAAGTCCCCTCTCCTTTTCCAATTACATCAGGATGAATTCACTGTAGTAATTAAAAAGATCTGGAGACATCACACATCACTGCCTTATTCCCTTTTCAATATCTGTATATTTTCTGAGTTCTCCATTAACCCTGACGCATGCTGACTGGTTCCAGTACAGACTTGCCAGTAGACGAAGGTCTTTATTCATGAAGGTACAACTTTTTGAGATCCTCAAACATTGGTCCATGTTCAATTTTATCAAAGGCCTTTGGTTAATCAATGAAGGTCATATATAGAAGTCTTTTTTCGTCTTTTTGCATTTCTGTGGCTTTTTACGTCAAGACTTTTATGGTGCCTGCGTCTTTTACGAATCCAAACTGCTGCGTTCCAATCTCTTGTGTCATCCTGCTACGTGCTCTTTGTAGCAGAATTCTGAGGATGATCTTTGTGAAATGGCTCATAAGGCTGGTTGTGCGGTGCTGCTCACAGTCTACTGAACCTTGTTTCTTTGGAATTGGGATGAAAATGGCCTGAGCCAAATCTTTCGGAAATTTACCATCTTTATAGATCTTATTGATGACATCTGTTAGTTTTTCAACACCAAATTCTGTCACAGCATCAATCATTTCTATCACCACATCATCTGGTCCATGCAGCCGCTTTCTTCCTTCTCATCATCTGTATGGCTGTTCGGACTTCTGATTTTAGAATTGTGGGACCGTCTGGAGATTCTAAAAAAAGTTTACATCTCCTCTCTTACATCACAGAACAGCTCTCCAATATATTCTGCCCAACGGTTCAAGATTAGGTCTTTTCCAACAAGCATGCTCCAAATATTCGATTTATGCATCCAGAGCTAGTAGTAGTAGTAGTAGTAGTAGTAGTAGTAGTAGTAGTAGTAGTAGTAGTAGTAGTAGTAGTAGTAGTATAGTAGTAGTAGTAGTAGTAGTAGTTGTAGTAGTAGTTGTTGTTGTAGTAGTAGTAGTTGTAGTAGAAATAGTAGTAGTAGTAGTGGTGGTAAGCAAATAATCAACGTTGGTGAGGGTGATGGGACGAACTATCACTTCCAAGGCGATCTGGATGTAGCTGTCTTTCCGAAGCGCATCTGAGGAAAAATAGCGCATACATTCAGATCGGCGAGGAAGTGATAGTTCGTCTCATTGCCTGAAACCCAAAGTTGATTATTTGCTTGATATTGCACATCTGAAACCAACTATCTATACAGAAATGACAATTTAACGTACAAAAGTGATGTTAACTTCTCTACCTAACCCCGAGCCGCTGCCATGGAGAACACGCGTTAGGACGCGCGTTGGGCCGCGCGCTGGGACCCGCGTTAGGACGCGTTAGTAGGAGCTACTGTTTGTCAACTGATAGTCCGAGTGTAACGTACTTTTATTTTGCGCGTACTCAAATTATTAATCACGCGTTAGGACTGTGAGGAGTGAAGAGATCAGCGAAACCAAAAAGTACTATCACCTAGAGTGTAACGGACTTTTCTTGTCACGTGATCAGATGGGCAAAACTACACTTTATCACGTGATCAACTCTTGACCAACAATTCTAGCAACATTCTTTGCATGTCGAATATAATAGTAGTTATTGTAGCAGTAGTAGTAGTAGAAGTAGTAGTATTAATAGTAATAGTAGTACTCGTTGAATGTAAACAGCGTGAAACTACTATGTGTACAACAAGTAAGCAATTTTGGCATTCACGTAAACTAATCAATAAACAGTCAATGGAAATATCTATCAACCAGTCACGAACGTCTACTTACGTAATGGTTATCTTCGCTATCTTGCTCTCTAGATCGACCTGGGGGATGTGTGCAATGTTACCGATATCATCGTGCAAGGCCGACCAAATTGGAACCAATGGCTTACATCCGTGTATCTGTCGTACTCATTCAACGCAGTCGATTGGACGTTTGCACTTGAAGACCACTGCGGTGTGAAGACAGTAAGTATCATACAATGATGGTGATGATAAACAAGAAAATGTAAAAACAAGCTCGCTGTCTCGAACAATATTCATCAGCCATCAACCGAACCGTCGTATCCGTCCGCGATGCGCAAAAAATGATTTTAAGAAAGACGCGTTGAACCATATTTCCTGCTATGCCATCAAGTATATTTTTCCTCGAACAATACATGACAAGAATGCTTAGGATCCCTTTTTAAAAGCAGGGTCTACATTTCAAGTTGCATTCAAGAAAGTGGTGGGAAATTTCAAGAGATCTGTTTCATGCATGTATCTTTGAACGACTCAGAGACAAGTTTCCAGCTGTACAGAAACGCACTATATTTTAAGACACTTACGACTGCGCGCGATCAACCTGTCATCAACGCGAAAACATTTTGCTCACTGCATATCAAATATTATATTCCACATACTAAGAATGTTGCTATATGATTGGTCAAGAGTTGATCACGTGATGAGGCGTAGTTTTTCCTATCAGATCACCTGAGAATAAAAGTTCGTTACACTCTAGGTGATAGTACTTTTTGGTTTCGCTGATCTCTTCACTCCTCTCAGTCCTAATGCGTGATTAATATTTTGAGTACGCGCTAAATAAAAGTGCGTTACACTCGGACTATCAGTTTTAGCTCGAAGCAGACGACGCCGCGGTGCGCGGTTTTGCAAATTTGTGGTTTTAGCGCGCTGCACCGCAGGCGTACAAACAAAGCAGTGCAAGTCTTCCATTTCCCCCACACAGTATTTGACCAAAGCGAGTGTGCAATTCTCTACCATCTCGTACCACAATTGACCTAGAATTTCACTTTCCTGTATTTTATTAGAATTATGAAGGGTATTCTCGGAGGATCTATGTTCTCACCGATACCGCACAGGTATTAAGCGAATTTCGATTATTTCTTGCTTTTTTGACAAAATCTTATGAATTAGCGTCACTATGGCATATTGTTCGTTGGAATTTGTAGAGTCTATATCGCAACGTGCACAAAGGCGTGTGTACGTATGTACACGTACGTACAACTTCGAGCAGTGCAAGCCTTCCATTTCCCGGTACATTTCCCCACACAGTATTCCATCAAAACAAGTGTGCAATGCTCTATCACCTCCTACCAAAATTGACCTAGAATTTCACTTTCCTATATTTTATATGAATTATGAAAGGTATTCTCGGAGGATCTATTTTCTCACCGATACCGCACAGGTAAGCGAATTTCGATTTACTTCTTGCTTTTCCGTCAAAATCTTACGAATCATCGTCACTATGTCATAGTGTTCGTTGGAATTTGTAGAGTCTATATCGCAACGTGCACAAAGTCAATTTGCTTCCGGGTTTCGGAGCGTTGCGTGAATATGAAACCAAAATGTACGATCATGTAGCCGCACCGACCCGAAAGCTTTTGTACGTTAAATTGTCATTTATTTCATAGATTGTTGGTATCTGATGTGGGATATAAAGCAAATAATCAACTTTTGGTTTCAGGCAATGAGACGAACTATCACTTCCTCGGCGATCTGAATGTATACGCTATCTTTCCTCAGCTAAAAGCTTCGGAAAGATAGCTACATCCAGATCGCCTCGGACATGTCGGTAGTTCGTCCCATTACCTTCACCGACGTTGATTATTTGCTTATTATATTCCACATACTAAGAATGTTGCTATATGATTGGTCAAGAGTTGATCACGTGATGAGGCATAGATTTTCCTATCAAATCACCTGAGAATAAAAGTTCGTTACACTCTTTGAGTACGCGCGAAATAAAAGTGCGTTACACTCGCACTATCAGCTCCCACTAACGCGTCCAAACGCGCGTCATAATGCGCGTCCTAATTAATCGCGCGTCCTAATGCGCGTCCTACTTAACGCGCATCCTAACGCGTGTTCCCCATGGCAGCGGCTCGGGGTTAGGTAGAGAAGTAAACATTAATTTTGTACGTCAAATTGTCATTTTTGGTATAGATAGTTGGTTTCAGATGTGGAATATAAATCAAATAATCAACTTTTGGTTTCAGGCAATGAGACGAACTATCACTTCCTCTGCGATCTGAATGTATACGCTATCTTTCCTCAGATAAAAGCTTCGGAAAGATAGCTACATCCAGATCGCCTCGAAAGTGATAGTTCATCCCATCACCTTCACCAACGTTGATTATTTGTTTACTATACATGCTATACGCGTGGTTAACCTAGCCGTCATATCTCTTTGCAACACTACACTATTTTATACGCAAAGCGCATTTCTACAAGATTAATGATATCAAATATGGTCTTTCAATACAAAATTACTCTATTTCGAAAACGCAAGAATAGACATTTTGCTTGATATAGAATGCGACTTGTAATATCTGCCCAAAAAAAAAATCCATATTGTGATCTGAGAATGACTGTTACGGCGGTTTCCAACGAATTCCGCCATAGTAATTCCTTCTCGATGTCTTGTGTAAATTAATCACAGATTTACCCGGCGAAAATGAATTTATATTTCCTACATTTAAAATTCATTATAAGATAGAACTTCAAGATGGGCCTTCTAATTGTAAAGCTATAACATTCGTACTTTTGATGAGATGTTGATTTGGCATCGGTACATGCTATGTTTACAAAAAAAAAAGGCCTCGGCGCACTTCATAAATAGAATTGGTGATATACCATGTGCTAGCTCTCAGTGATGTGCTCTTTGGAAGTACGCTTAGTCATTTAAACGTGACAACCCTTTGTAGTCCGGTCAATCTAGCGATTTTGAGGGGGTTACCTCACATAAAGCGCAACATTATTAATTTCACTGCAGTACACTTCAGCATGATCCCTTTAACACCCGGAAAAAGTCCCACAAAATCCAAGCATGTGAAATTTATGAAATGTGCATATTATGGAAAGTATAATTTGTGATATAAGAGAATTAAGGAGAATACACATGATTGAACCTAGGTACCAGAGAAAAGCGATTAAAGTGTGAAAACCGATGTGTGTGAGGTCAGTGAAGATGATGGACATATCTATCTAAGTTGATATCATTAAGCTAATTTGCATAATTATCCATAAAAGGCGGGAAAAGCGAGAGAAAATCCTGTTTTTAATGTGTTATTGTTTATCTAGGTACATGTAGAGAATACCGGAGACTGACTTTTGTCATGCCCTGGCTGTCAGTATGTACATGTAGGGTATGCAATATTGGCCTATGTCACAAGGAAAAACGACATAATGGGACTGCATATACCATGTATACCCTACAATACTGGCAGCCAGGGCATGACAGAAGTTAGCATCCGACATTCCCTACTGTTCGTACATGAACGAAATGAAAGGGTTTAAACCAGTTGTTTCATATTCAGTGAATTATTATGGACACACGTTCAGATGAATGTTATGAATCTACTTTTCATTATTTGCATAATTATTGTTAAAGGGGGGGGATCCTATTTTCCCTGTATGTTTGTTTATACGTACATGATTAAAGACAGCCCGTCCCTTTTTCATATCACCACAAAACCATCGAAACATTGGCAAAACGTATAGAGAAGTGTTAGCAAGCTGTGTATTCATAATTTGAAACTGATACGTAGTGTAAAATTCAAATAATGCACGTAAACAACGTCTGATTAATAGTCTTTACCTCAGGCTCTTAGCAGTTTGTGTTGAAATATCTGCTTTATTAATTAATCTGTTTATTGAATTATAAAATGCATTCTGAAAAAATATGGTTCTATAGAAGGAATCATCTCCAAAGTTTGATAATTACTCATAAAATTAGGATTTCACACAAGCATAATAACCACATAGAGACTGTAACAAAGACTAATACTTTTTTCGTGGTACGAAAAAAGTCGGTTTGAAATTTAACGGCTGAAATTTTTACATATACAGAAAGCTTCAACATGCTATATTCTCAGAAGTGGTCTTGAATCTCACTTTCTTCAATTTACGATCGTGATAGACGATTTCAAATTTTAAGCTTGCAAAAGGGACGGACAATCTTTAAAGCAATGTAAGCGACATTCAGTTACAGTAACAGTAAGCATATGACGTAATGCATAACAATTGATCTCACATAATATCATATTCATCCGCGTATGGGCAGAGCTGGTTTGCTACTACATTACCAAGATCATTAATGAATACTGAGAACAAAATTGGGGTTAATATTGACCCCTAAGGGATAACACAATCTTGATGGAACAATGTGATAGCGAGCTCTTGAACCAAGAAAGCAGGCTACCAGTTTTCTCGTTAGAATAAACTTAGAACAGAGACGCGGACGGGTAACAGCAATCAATTAGCCTACCAACTGTGTATCAATATTAGTGTCTTACAACAAAACACTGCAAACTTGCAAAAATGTTAATATTCAATCAGCCAAAGCTTGTTTCCTCAATAAACCATGTATGTTATGTATGTAAATTGTATGCATACATGTCTTTCGAACAATACGTTACTAATGGATCCCCCAAGGTCTGACCTCACAAACATTGATTACAACACTTTAATCGTTTTAATCACGTACCGAGGTCCAATAACATGTGTTTCCCTTAAATCTCTATCACAAATGCTAATTTGCAAAATATGCCAATTTAGTTAAATTTCCCATGCTTGAATTTTGGGAGACATTTTTTTTCATATTCAGGGGAGCATAGAGAAATGAACTGCAGTAAAAGAATTGATGTCGCAATTAGTGTGGGGTGGAAGTGTTACTTTGATTGGAGGCTACCGCAGATGGCACTACTCTTTAGTCTTAAGGTCCTTCGCCTGAAAATAACTTGTGGCGCCACCTTGTTGCACAAATCATAATGACCTGGTGCTGCGATTCAGCCAGTCGCAGAGATTTAACAGATTATTGCCTGCACTCCATTGGCGATATAGGTTTGGAATCTCAAAAGTGATTTTGAAGCTTTAAAGACTTTTATCGTTATCGCTAAACGAAAAAAATTCGAGTAACAGCTATAAAATTATGAAAATAGTTCGCTTTCTATTTCTCTGTTTGCATTATTTATATTTGTTCAATAATTGTACATTAGATTGATTTATTGTTTGCATTCCTATTCATGCTTGCAGTTGATCTACATCTATCGTGTAGAGTTCATTGTTGTGTTTATTGCATGTTGTTTGTATTTTGATCTTGAGTTTTTCGCCAAGGTCCTCAATAGTCCAATCCTGCATTTAACAGGATTCCAGGCCTGGTTATGTACAAGCTGAAATGAATGATAATTCAATGTAGCAATACTTATGGAAAGTTCGGTTGCGTTTCAATTATGATGATAAATGGGAATAAGATTTAATAAGATGTACACGGTTGTTAAACTGGGCCCTGTCTTATAGAGAATTGCGATTGATCGCACTTTGACTTGTGATTGATATCAATCATAACTCTGTGCATTAGAGATCAGGGTTCAGATCAATCGTAACTTTTTACAAGACAGGGTTCTGACCTGTATTTCTCCTTGTGTCTGTATGCAGCTGTATCCAGCCAATTATGACCGCAACTCGGCAGTGCCTATCGCGTTGCCATGGCCGGTGGTCACCCGTTACGTTCGAATTCACGTAGGCAGCTACCACGAATCCCCTGCCATGCGATACGAAGTCCTGGGGCTCTGTTAATTCACGACCAACGCCCTTTAAAGGGATAGTTCACCCTGAAGATAGGTTCGTTTCAATAAAAGCACAGACATGAACGAAACATACAAGTGAAGGTTTGACGAAGGATAAAAAAGTTACGATCTTTTGAAATTTCAATTTTGTGACGTCACGTGCGAGGTGCTCACCCTTATGTTATGTAAAAAAAGATAATTCCATGAATTGCCTTTTTTCTGTTTTTGACAACAATTTGTCTTTGTACAGGTACATGTATGTGTGTACAAACGTATTTCTAATGGTGTATCAAATGCGCAAAAAAAAGGATGTATATCTTTTTCTCGAAAATGTACATTTTCGAGAAAAAAGTACACAACATCATGGGAAAGAACCTTGCTAGTGACGTCACAAAATCAAACTTTAAAAGATCATAACTTTCTTATTCTATAAAGGATTTTCATCGAACTTTCACTAATATGTTTATCGAATGTGTCTGTTTTTATTGAAACGAACATTTATTCAGGGTAAACTACCCTTTAAGTCTTTTCTATAATGCCATACATCGTGTGATTCTAATGTATTAATGATAATGATGGCATATCCATATCTGGACATCATTCCAGTTGTGGTACTCTAGTAGATTTGTGACGAATGTATGTTTCACGATTAACATGTACGAGTATAGCACATGTGATGTATACTATATTCATTTTTGTCTCTTTTACTTACTTATTACTCATATATTTACGATGTTATTATGGTTTCATTGTATGTTATCGCAAACCTTACAGGAATGAATGAATGGAGGAAAAACAAAGTAAATTATGCAAATCATTTTATAGTGAATATAATTAACTTTAAAAGAGAATCATCTGCTGGATGGAAATGCAGAATAAGAGATGTTTCAATAATGCACCAATTTAAATATACAAACATCCGTTGAGAAGACACCTGTAATTAAGATGTCTCAAAATGTTTTAAAAAAATGGTATTACGACCTTAAAAAATGTTGCATGTACATGTTTATAACGAGTTTATTATTACTTATGATTGCTTTTGACAAAATGAAATTTATTATGATAATAACAATTAAGCACAAAGTTCAAAATATCGCTGAAAGTGTTTAAAGTTTTGTTTTCTATCGGACTGAAGAGAGTGAAAATACAATCAACATTCGCAATTAGCCATTTAGTACCTGGCTTGACAATTTAAATTGGTTTGTTCTAGATTTTTATACGACTGGAAATCATTTTCTGTTATATGAATCATTTATGATAAAGTTGGCACAAAGGAGGATAATTTTGATTTTAACATTTGTTAATGTAAACCCAAGTGACCATAATGTATGGAACTAAATTGTACTATCATTGTGTACTGGCTGATGGTGTGTGCAAGAAGGACCGTCCTGAGTCATGTTGGCGTACCCACTATTAACAAAATATTGAATAACCCAAAGATTGTATTTGTTATTCTGAATGTTTGTTTGAAGAATTACTGTTTAAGCTTCTTTTGGCAATACAAATACATGTAAAATGAAAATCTAAAGTGCACGATAAGGCCTCTCTTACAAATCAACATATCGCTGAAAGTGTTGTAAAGTTTGTTTCTATCGCACTGAATAGATTAAAATGAAAATACAATCAACATTCATTCATTTATTGTATTACAATATTAGTAACTGGCTTGACAACTATTAAGTGGTTTGTTCCAGAACACGACGTGGAGGATTAGCACTAGATGTATGAAAAAATTGATGACTCTTGAATACTAATTTTGTAAAGGTTACAACTCGAATCAAGTTGAAATGTTTACATCCATAAATCAAATTATGTCATTTTTTGTAGAAGCTAGTAAAAACCCTTTATATATAAAATAAAATTTCCTCTTTTGTCCAATCTTGAAAGCTCAATTTGTGTGTATCAGATTAATGCAGAACTCAGTGATACCATTGTGCATCAAACATGTCAACCTACGAGGTCTTTTCTTCCAGAAGAATCATGCAATGATAACATGGTAATGGAAGCTGCTAGTGTTTGGACAGGTGTGAGGAACAAAAGGCATTGTTGTGTTCTCATCTTATTATCTGATATCTGACACACATTGTTATGTTGGTTCAACTTTGACGATATATGATTATCCTATTGTGAGGAACGTTGTTGTGTTCTCAATGGATTATCTGGCACACATTGTTATGTTGGTCCAAATTTGACGAAATATGAAAATATTATTGTACACAATTATTGTTATTATTAGAATAATAGTTGATGGAATGACACGAAACCTTCGTTTGCCATTATGATGTGAAGATTTCAGGTATTTTTTTTTGTTGATTCCGCAAACATTTGATCAGTGTTTCAAGACTATAAAAAGTCTTGTGATATTGTTATCATTACCGAAAGCAAATGGCTTTTATCAATTTCAGTAAACAGAATTGGTTACTTACATTGCAAAATTGTTGTAAATATCTAGCCAAGTACATGCAATAGAATTGCATGAAACTACAATATCATTATCAATTGACATTTGTTAAAAGAACACTTTTTTGTACGACTGGAAATCATTTTTCTGTTATACGAATCATTTATGATAAAGTTGGCAGAAAGGAGGATAATTTTGATTTTAACATATGGAACTAAAATATACTATCATTGTGTAATGACTGGTAGTGTGTGAAAGAAGGACCATCCTGAGTCATGTTGGCGTACCCACTATCAACAAAATATTAAATAACCCAAAGATTGTATTTGTTATTCTGAATGTTTGTTTAAAGAATTACTGTTTAAGCTTCTTTTGGCAATACAAATTCATGTAGAATTAAAATCTTAAGTGCACGGTAAGGCCTCTCTTACAAGTCAACATATCGCTGAAAGTGTTGTAAAGTTTGTTTCTATCGCACTGAAAAGATTAAAATGAAAATACAATCAACATTCATTCATTTATTGTATTACAATATTAGTAACTGGCTTGACAACTATTAAGTGGTTTGTTCCAGAACACGACGTGGAGGATTAGCACTAGATATATGAAAAAATTGATGACTCTTGAATACTAATTTTGTAAAGGTTACAACTCGAATCAAGTTGAAATGTTTACATCCATAAATCAAATTATGTCATTTTTTTGTAGAAGCTAGTAAAAACCCTTTATATATAAAATAAAATTTATTCTTTTGTCCAATCTTGAAAGCTCAATTTGTGTGTATCAGATTAATGCAGAACTCAGTGATACCATTGTGCATCAAACATGTCAACTTACGAGGTCTTTTCTTCCAGAAGAATCATGCAATGATAACATGGTAATGGAAGCTGCTAGTGTTTGGACAGGTGTGAGGAACAAAAGGCATTGTTGTGTTCTCATCTTACTATCTGACACACATTGTTATGTTGGTTCAACTTTGACGAAATATGATAATCTTTTTGTACACAATTATTACAAGAATAATAGTTGATGGAATGATGCGAAACCTTCATTTAAGACAAACAAAATGACTTCCTTAGCTTTGATGGTCTGTAGATTTTAGGATGTGTTATTTGTTTGTTTTTTTCCCGCAAACATTTTATAAGTGTTTCACCCAAGACAATAGATGGCGCCATATCCGTAAACTATGAGACCTCGGCCATGTTGCGTAAAAGGTTTTCATTTTTTATTTTAATTTACCATCAATCCATCAAGGTGCAATAATGAAAGATCATTGGCTGTTGCTATACCATAGATGCAACATGGCCCTGGATGTATGACACTTTTTGTCTGTTTAAATTCATTGATGGGGTTTTGTTTGTCTATTCTTTAACTCTTTGTGGGCATGGGTGGATTTGTTTTCATTTAATCCAGGAATAAGAATATCGGTATTGACTATTTGTGCATCGTTGATCAGTGAACAATAACAACATACATTAATATGCGTTTGGCTAGCTCCGAAATGGTTCATGATACTTGACTTCCTGACTTAGGTGCACAGGACGGTGTGTTCCTTCGCTCCCCTACGAGAGATCCTGTTCCACTCAGCTCTGTTCTGGGCTACAAGCTCTGCCTCGTGTAAAGTTAGTCCCACGTCGCTCTAAACTTAGGGCGTCCCGGGTTGATACCGTCGGCGGTGATGCAGCGTGCCGACAACATGCCCAAACCAGGGAGATGGGAGTTAACTCCCACCTCCCTGCCCAAACCATTTCAAGTGTCGCTTGTTGGCTAATTCTTCACAGATGGTGCTTGTGATGTTGAGCCTTTGGCGTACGACTCCATAATACAGATGGTGAAAAATCAAATGGACAGGTAGGGTACGCAACAACGAAGTACTGAAAAGTGCTACATCCAATCAGAATCTACTTTTCGAACTAAAGACTAGGCAGATGTAATTCATAAGGCATTTAACCCATAGCGGCGGGCTTGAGAACTTGTCGATGACAAAAAAAAATATTGAGGGGGAGAGGAGCCCGGGAGAGGAGTATAGAGGAAGAAGAAGAGTACTTTGGATTGATAACTTGATGAAATGGCTTCAAGAGAGAGAGAGGAGTAGAGGATCGAGGAGTATAACCATGATCACGTTAAGAGAAGGGTAGAGACAGAAAGATGGGGAGTAACATGATCGCCAAAATCAATCGATACGTCACCTGAATAGAATAGAATCGTTAATTCATTTCCGTTCAAGTAATAGACACACTATAAATCTCTCGACGCACCGGTTTGCCTGGCACTCTATGGAATAAAACAACAACTTGAGGGGTTTCTATTTCACTTCCTCTGTAGCTCTGACCACTCCATGACAATATTGTGACGCTGTTATCATTAACGAAAGCATGTGGCTTTTATTAGTTTCAGTAAAAAAGATTTGGCTACGCACGTTGCAAAATTGTTGGCAATATCAATCTTTTTTCAATTCAATTAAATTCTTTATTCATTTAACAAACACAAATAAGCAATTTTCACAAACAACGAATATAAGGCTGTACCAGAAAGCCGATGGCTTGTGAGCTGTGGTAACCTTTATCAGGCCAAGTACAGGGAATAGAACTGCATGATACTACCAATCATTATAAATTGCCATTTGTTTAAAGAACACTTTTTTGTACAACTGGAAATCATTTTCCTGGTATTTGAATCATTTATGATAAAGTTGGTAGAAAGGGGGAAAAGTTTGGTTTTAACATTAATATGTGAACACAAGTGATCATAATGCATGGAAATAAAATGTACAATCATTGTAAAATGACTGGTAGTGTGGGCAAGAAGGACCGTCCTGAGTCATGTTGGCGTACCCACTATCAACAAAATATTGAATAACCCAAAGATAGTATTTGTTATTCTGAAGGTTTGTTTAAAGAATTACTGTTTAAGCTTCTTTTGGCAATACAAATTCATGTAGAATTAAAATCTTAAGTTCACGATAAGGCCTCTGATACAAGTGAAAATACAAACAGATCCCTCGGTCTACCCCTGCCCTCAATTAGATTAAAGTTGATTATGTTTCTTCCTGAACTTATCTTCGGCAGTCAGGGCCTTACTTGTTTGAAAACGGTGAGGGCAGCAAACTGAAATAGAGAAAATTCCCCAAGAGAGACCACAGGGAATTGGAGGAGTGATTTCTTCTAATAGGCGTGGGCCATAAAGTCAAATGAAACAGGACATTTGTGCACAGTTATATTTATTTTTTTTATGTTGCATCTTGTTTCAAAATTAAATGTCAGCATAAATCTATAAACTATCAATTCTATGAATGTGAAACCAATTATTAGTAGTATAGATTGTAAATTGTAAATTTCATTTATTTGATCCATTTAAAGATACATACATGTATATGGAAATTCATTTTGTTCACATGATAAAAAATGATAAAAAATATCTAACGTTGAACATACAAACAAGCTCATTTTTACAGATTAATTGACAACATCATTCATACAATGTACTACAACAGTGAAATTAAACATAAACATTCCAAGTCAAACCAATGGGTTTACGTAAAATGACAAATAATGGCAGTTTTTACATAAAACAAACTGGTGTTATATCATACATACTATCGTGCAATAATGTGATATTAATGTACAATTGAATTAAATAGTTATCGTACAGTGAAATATTGATTAGGTCCCTTTAAAATAGTGAAATGCATTGATATACCGTTACAAATATTCCAAGTGAACTCTGCATAACTAAGGAAGTAGTATTATAATTGCACTTATTGGGCAAATTGTCATTAAGTTTATTGCATTTGATAATATGACTAGAATGGTATAGGCTACATGTTCTAAAGTCAAATATGATTTCTTTGGTTTTGGAAGGGTTCAACTGAAGAAAATTATGATGAAAATGTAAGAGAGAGTCATACATATTGTACAAAGAGAGAGGAGATAACGAGAGAGAGAGGAGGTGAGGAAAGGAAGCGGGAGAAAGGGTGTACATGTATGTGCGTGTGTGTGTGTGTGCGTGAGAGAGAGAGAGAGAGAGAGAGAGAGAGAGAGAGAGAGAGAGGAGAGAGAGCGAGGGGGGGGGGGTTTGGGGAGATAGATAGAGAGAGAGAGAGAGAGAGAGAGAGAGAGAGAGAGAGAGAGAGAAAGAGACCTATAAAGACAATAATTAGGCAGAGGGGGAGAGAGAGGGAGAGAGAGAGAGAAAGAGAGAGAGAGGGAGGTGAGAAAGATAGAGCGATAAAGAAAAAAATAGGCAGAGGGGGAGATAGAGGAAAGGGAGAGGGGAGGGAGAGAGAGAGGGAGAAGAGAGAGAGAGAGAGAGAGAGAGAGAGAGAGAGAGAGAGAGAGAAAGAGAGAGAGAGAGAGAGAGAGAGGGGCTACTATATAGTAGGCCTATGCCGTACATATTAGATTTGTATTTGCTTTAAAAAGATGTACCTTTAGTCTGGGTTAATGAAATAAGGGTATATCTTTGATGGAATGTGGAATTAAAGCCAAACCTACAGGGAAGTGTATGTAAAATGAAGATGGGGAGGGGGGGGGGGGGGGGGGGGTGACTCAGCTTGAGGGCTTGAGATACGAGAACACCCGATACAGGGAAACACCCGTGCATTGTCTCTTGTTTATACTGTATAGTGGTACGGAAAGAACCGTTTGTGCGACAGCGAGAGTGTAGTACTTCTAGCGTATGGACAGTACGCACAAATACCGTGCGTATACCATGTATGTATTTAGGTTAACGGTAAATGTAATGTTATTCGTATTCCAGTACACTGTGCCAGTTAGTGGTACCGGTATTCTGATGGATTGACGAGTGGAATTATCAACTTTCCCGTGGAGATATTATCTGGAATTGTTGGATTATTTTCTTTGGAATAACAGGAGAACGTCAAGATGGGAAACTGCCTGCGTGGCTTGGGGCTTTCGAAGCCCGAAAAACATTACAACGCATCGTCTACGCAGCCAGGTTCAGGAGTGAATGATGGCGGGATGGGGGTCGCATCGCAAGCCGGAGCTCCCGGGTCGCACAACATCCATGTCAGCCCTCCTCCACACCAACCACATCAGCCGTACTTACCAGCTCCGGGTGCGAGCTCGGGACAAAATGTCGGCAGAAATGAACCTACAAATTTTAAAAGATATGTTGCCCTATTTGACTATGAAGCAAGGACACAAGATGATTTGGGTTTTAAGAAAGGAGAGGAGTTAGAGGTGCAAAATGACTCTGGTGATTGGTGGCTCGCCCGATCGCGATCGACTGGAAGGGAAGGATATATCCCCTGCAATTACGTGGCCAAAGTGCAATCATTGGAGTCGGAACCGTAAGTTTTTTTTGTTTTTTTTTACTTGACAAATAGAGAGTAAGAATAAGAAAATTTTATAGCATAATGTACTAGATTGTACATCAAATCAAACATGTCTTAATACTGTCTGTATAAGTAAAGGAAGTTAATTCATCATCCTGCTCGACCATACCGTGTAATTTTGTATTTGTAAACAGAAATTCCTAATCCTATATATATATATATATATATATGTCAAATGGTAGAAATAATTTTATTTACACACTGTATTGTGATTTTGTTATGTGTAAATTCAGCTTGAAAATCCTTCATGTTTATTTTTGCACACACAATTGAAACTGTCCTAATTGATATCTGTTTTCCATTTCTGCTAGTGTAATTGAATTCAAATTTTATTACCAGCGTTTCATTGCTCTTATAAATCACTAATGAAATATTAATAAAAATGTATGCATGCATAATATTTAACAAGCCTTCTATCAATTTTACAGGGATTGGTAATGTATGCACATACATAGAGGTCTACATGATATTTTGGTATGATCTCTGAATAATTTCCTAAATTACTGCAAAATATAATGTATTTATTCTCACTTTGAAGTCGCACATCCATTTTTTTTATATCATAATTAAAATGTCCAGAGATTATATTTTGATTAACTGGTGTATGTACATGTACTTTACATACATGTGCTATTGGCCTGTTTTAATGATGAACTTGAATCAATTTGTATTGTGCTCAACTTGTAAATTAAGACATTTTGCAGAAGATTATTTAATTATATAGCTTACTGTTCATAACATTACTACTATACTACAGCTCAAAGGAATTGGCATAGGGAAAGGGAAAGGGAAGAAAGGGAAGGGGCCTCAGTTGTAAACCGTGGTATATTTTGTCCAGTTCAGCATGAAACACGATGCTTAAGCCTCAAAAGCATTATCATGTTTCATGCTGAACTGGTCAATATACCACGGTTAAAAACTGCGGCTCCTTCCCTTTCTTCCCTTTCCCTTTCCCAATGCCAATTTCTTTGAGCTGTAGTGTACATTGTATGATAATGTAGTGTTCCATATCCTGTAGAGAAACATACTGTAGCCTACATGTTGCATGGAGAAATGTTGGTTCTTATGCACTGCATGTGCTGTACATTATATTTATGTATGTTCATACTGTAAATACCATAACATGAACAGGAGACTAGCCTACTACATGTTTGTTCCATCATACTGCACAGTGATACACAGTGTGCAGTACTATAATGCAAACCATATCGTACATGTATGCTTACATGTACTATACTGTACATGTACCAGCAGTACGAGAAAGTCAGATGAGCAGCGCATTTATATTTGTGTTGTACATGTACTGTACGCTAATCAGATGAATCAATAAACCCAGTCAAGCTCACCACATACACTGCACAGCTTACTGTATGTCTACAGCTCAAAGGAATTGGCATAGGGAAAGGGAAAGGGAAGAAAGGGAAGGAGTCACAGTTTTAAAACACGGTATATTGTCCAGTTCAGCATGAAACATGATGCTCAGCTTTAGCATAAAAAGCATCATGTTTCATGCTGAACTGGACCACAGTTCAAAACCTGCGGCTCCTTCCCTTTCTTCCCTTTCCTTTTACCCATGCCAATTCCTTTGAGCTGTAGTTTACCGGTATTCATGTGCTGTTCATTATAATTGTACATGTACATCTACATCTACATGTACATGCTTAGTCTGTGCAGTCTGTATTCTCTACCAAAACTTGAATTCTGAATTTATCATCATGACCAGGGCTTTTTGTTTGCCATTTTTCCCACCAATAATCCCAAAGAGCAGCGTTTGGTGTTTAGGGCCTGGTAATGTACTAGCTTTAACTCTCTCATTACCATTGGAATGAGCTTGTGTTGGAAGCCAATGGGGGTTTTCAAAGCCTGGTAATGTAAGGGTTTCTCTCTCACCATTGGCTTGAAGATGTGTAGTAAGTATGAGATTTTCAAGGCCTGGTAATGTAAGGGCAAAACTCTCTCTTGGCATAAAGATGTGTAGTTAGCCAATGAGGTTTTTAAGGCCTGGTAATGTATTATAAGGGGGAACTCTCGTAAATCACCACTGGCATGAAGATTAGTGCTAGTAAGTCAAAGGTTTAATTGTCAACATCTAGCAATTTAAAGATGGCCCGTCCCTTTTACAAACATCTGTAAACTTCATAAAAGTTTGCACATGTATCTCTGGGATACCAACTGAAATTTTAAGGTCAGAGGTACTATAACTCCTGTAGGATAAATGAAAATCTAACTAGTTTTCATTGAGATTTGACTATTTTCATGGTATGAAATGAGAAAGCTTGATCAATTCAAAGATTATTTCCTCAAAACCAAATATTACGCTTTGTCGATTCCAGGGAATGTATAGCCACTCTCTCTCAAATGATGACAAAGTAAGGGAACTTTCAGAATTAGGTCTGCAAAAGGGACGGGCTACCTTTAAGAGTTACCAGTCAGGCAGTCACATTTTATTACCATTGGTGAGTACATGTTGGCAATGGAGTTTACAAAGGCTTAGTAATGTAAGGGTTCAGGACTATTGAGTAGTATAGTGTACATGTACATGTATGTGTTTTGCCAGTTGCCATCCCTATACCTGTCATCAAGACCACAGGCTTCTAAGCCCCAGCTGTCATGAATGACCATACTTGGCCTAATACAGGATTAGAGATTACATGTACATTGTCATTAACCACAACCTTAATTGGCATACATGTATAGAGGAGTGTGTGTGCACCATGTACTGTACTGTTCATAATGTATGGCATCTTCATGTGCAGTTGACAGTTGTACATGATGTATTATAGTACAGGGACAAAGAAATTAAAAAGAATAAAAAACATGTATTCAAGAATGATAGTCTCACTGTAGCAGCCAGATCTACAAGGTACATATATATCTTGTTAATGGTTTGGAATATAGGAAATGTCCAAGAGCCTGGAAATTAGGCTACTTAACCTAATACAATGTTGCTTAATTACAGGGCTTATGGGCAGTTTCCAAGAAATAATGGATAATTTTCAAAATTATATGCCAGACTAAAAATTTAAGTAGGAATAATGGAACCATGCCCATTATGTACAGGTACAGTGTATGTAGTTTGGATGCAAAATGCACTACAGCCTGGTAGCCAGTGTGTATATATACATGTACAACCTGATACACCCGGCGTGTACAATGTTGCAGGGCCTATTGGCAATGTAATGAATTAGTGGGCAAATTGAAATATATCAAATGCCAACAAAATATACAGGTAACTGCAGAGTTTTTAATGCAAGTGATGTGTCCAGACTCCAGACCGATGGTATCTTTTTAATAGTTTGGGTTAGAAATGAGCAACAGCCTGGAACTGGAAGCCATGCTAAATACACAAACATATACACTGTAGGGCCTATAGATACAGTCAGTCTGTACAGCAAAATGCAGAACTTAATACATGTAGGTAGAGTAAAGCGTGTCCTCAAAGCCTTATGTGTTTGTGCGCTCGCTGTCTCGTAAATAGAGCACCTTTTGTGCGAGTACTGTTATTGTGCATCTCACTCATGGTGACTCATACTGTGGGCATCGGATATTATTATGACATGTTATGTGGGACTTGGCGCATACTGTACATGATCATGTTTGTGTGAATGTCCAGTTGACATGAGACCATTATTGCAATTAAATATCTACTGTACAATGTCTGCATATATTATAGCACAAGTGTAACATACTGTACACTGTAGTTTACAGTAACTCCTATAGCAGTATGTACGTATACATTGTGTATGCGTGGTATTGAAAGCAAGGAACTTGCTACATCCATTGTGTACGTGTTTTAAGTACAAGTTTATACGTATGAATTTGTCTCATTTTGAGAAAATTGTATGTAAATTATAATTCATTTGAACACTGTACAGTATACATGTACATGTGTGTGTCTATAGTGCAGTGCACTATTTTTATTTAATTCTTAACACCTTGTTCACATGTACCAGCATAACTAGACAGTACAGAAGCACATGACAGAATTTGATTAAAAACAAACAAATGATTCAATCTGTGAATCGTTATCTAAAAGCTGTACAGTAGTGAAGGATAATTTGTACTATAGAGTTACAAATGTAGAACATGTTATGACAGTGATGTTCAAATAGCACTGTACGGTACGGAAAGTCCCAATGGAAAGAGAGTACGCACAATACATGAGTGTACAGATGTGGATCTCATGGACTTACATGTACAGTACATGTACATGTATATTAACTGCGTAAAAAATATTGTTCACTTGCTCTGTACACGTACATTGTAGCTGCATACTTGTAGATAAAGAGAGCAGATGCTGTTATTGCTCCCAGCCCGCTTTGTACTCTCCACCACTGCATGCAGTCGTATAGTGTCATACCATTCACGTACTGTACAGTACCGCTTAATGATATTAACATGACTCAGAAATTATGAGAGCATCCCATCAACCAGGATTGATTTGAGGCACGAGAATAGTTTACACTGAGCTTGGCAGTTGAAAGATATGCAGTAAATCATGCATTTTAGAGTGCTCAAACTTGATAATTAGGTAAATTTACATTACATGTAGTGTACTATGTTCATGTATACGTACCTGGCTGGTGGAATTATGTTTCAGGGTTGTCTGTTTGTCTGTGTGTCTGTTCATCTGTCCTTCACTTCAGTTCAGGGCAAAATAAAATCAACTTACACCTTTTTTTGCACTTTTCTCCGTGGACAATGTTTCCGATATCCTTTAATGAAATGGCTTTGCTGAAGTGGAAGTGCATGTTGAGCACATGAAATGTAACACTATCATTTAAACATTTGAGATTAGTCTACATGTAGATAAGAAAACATATATGTAGCATGTTAGGGATGTAATGTGTACTACTGTAAATAGCAATTTTAACAAAATAAAAGACATGACTGAAAGCTTGATGATTTTGCAATTAATGTACTCTACTGGAATACTGAATTCCAGTATAATACCACAAATCAGTGGTTAGGGGCTATATAAGAAATATCAGGTACATGTACAGTACATCATACAAGGATGCATCACATGAAAGAGTATCAATTTCTGTACTAAGATGAATTAATTTTTGTCATTTGGTGATGCATGTACAGTACTGCATTACGTTATTTTCAAATGGAAATAACAATCAAATGATCATTATAAAAGTTCATATTGGTGCAAGGTGCTACATGTAGGCAGGTTACAATCACGCTTTCAAAAACGCTAATTGAGATGATTTATTGCAACTTCACATTCACTGTTGACGACTTCTGTACTCTGTAATATTGGAGGAAGTTATTGAATTCAATTGAGGTTCTATTACTTCCTGAAAGTTTCCTGGGGTTTAGAATGTACACAAACTGTAAAGTCAGTGCCTACACCTGAAATAATAAAATGTAGCTTGTACAATGTACAATCCTGAATGGAGCTCACACCTAATTTTTGGATGTTTGTCACATCATAACCTTTGTCTTTGAGATGATTTCACTCAGTTATCAAACACAATCTACAATGTACCTGTACCCTTATGTATTCATGTACAGTTTAAATAGAA
This sequence comes from Arbacia lixula, assembly GCA_963669155.1. Classification (NCBI taxonomy): domain Eukaryota; kingdom Metazoa; phylum Echinodermata; class Echinoidea; order Arbacioida; family Arbaciidae; genus Arbacia; species Arbacia lixula. The sequence continues at coordinate 18,601,712 of OZ022586.1, read as the reverse complement.
TGATTAAGTGATATGAATGAGATTATGCAATATTGAATTATTGATATTACTTGTGTAGGATCTAGTACTAGAAGGATCTTTTTTTCAAAGAAGATTTTGGCTTTGTACACCATGTACAGTATACATTATACATGAAGTAAAATAAAGAAAGGAATTATAATTTTGCAGTAATAATCTTGTAATTGTGGTTAGACCTTCTCTCTACATATAAGACATTAATTGATTGATCAAGTTCCAAGTCCTTTTTGTAAAATGATTGATTCTTATTTTGAAAACAGCGGAATATTGGTAAGTATGATGTACAGGTACACTACAGCTCAAAGGAATTGGCATACATGTAGGGAAGAAAGGGAGCCGCAGTTTTAAACAGTGGTATGTTTTGTCCAGTTCAGCATGAAACATGATGCTTTTTAGGCTAAAGCATATCACGTTTCATGCTGAACTGGACAAAATACATCACAGTTTAAAAATGTGACTCCTTACTTTTCTTCCCGTTCCCTTTCCCTTTGCCAATTCCTTTGAGCTGTAGTGTATGTATTGCATTACCGGTATGTTTTTTTTAAATGACTTTAACAAATTTTGTTTTCGAACACATGTACATGTATGGCATAATAAATACAGAAAATATGATTTTTTGTTTTAACAATTGTTGTATATTAACAGTGTTTGCGTGTCCTACTCTCTTGTCTAGATGGTTCTTCGGTAGCATAAAGCGTATGGACGCAGAGAAAAAGCTGCTCTTACCTCAAAATGAGCACGGATCATACCTTATACGAGAGAGCGAGAGCAGAGTGGGCGACTATTCTCTGTCAGGTATAAAACTGTCATTCATGTCAAATGTATCTCTATGTTTCATTGCATGTCTAATTCTGAGTTTCTCTTTTGTTTTTGTTTTGTTTTCTCCCTCTTTTCCACTCACTCCCACTACCCTTTCCACCACCAATGTCCACCCAACGCCACCCATACATCTCACTGTGATGTCCATGCACAATTATGTTTATTTTGTGACACATTCTGATCATGCTGTTGACAAATTACTCATGCACACACACACATTTCTGCACTTTGATTTTTAATGTTAAATTGAAATTAAACATACAATCTCATGCACACACATCTTTTAACGCAAACTCGCACACCACACACACACACAAATTCACACACACATTTCTAACTCACATTTGGTCATAAATACCCCCCGCCCCGCCTACATGTAGGTGGTATTTCGGGGAGTCGAAGCGAAATGAAGCGGAGACAGCCTTGCTTAAAGACACTAACGACCACGGGTCTTTTCTGATCAGATTATCTGAGAGCATCGGAAGTGGGTACTCCCTCTCAGGTAACCATAGAAACAAGTTCAAAAGCAAAATCAATATCTTGCAAAAGCCTGCACATTTTAGCTCATCGCTGAGTCACTCGATACTTGGATGGATTCACTTATGTGCCAGCATGGTGTTTGGGTAATCTCTCTTCCAGGCAGTGCGGGTATATTTTTAATCAGAACTCGATTATGAACAGGGAATTATTGTGTAATCAATATATAAAGCATATCATCCCAATGATCCCATGATGTATGGCCCAGTCGCATTCAGAGTATTTGCAGTCATTTCCAATTCTGGGCCCTGTTGCATAAAACTTGCCATTGATGGTAACTTTGCTTCCAATGGTAATTTATGTGGAAACCTTGAATTTCATTGGCTGTCGAGCAATGTTACCATGGTAGTTACAGTACCATTGATGGCAGAGATACCATTAATGGTAAGTTTTATGCAACAGGGCCCTGGTCTAGCACAAATGTACTAGTGTACATACATGTACATGAGACTTGAAGCGGATATCTAATCTATAATCTGAATGTCGCTGTACAGTGCATTAAGGGAAAGCTTTCTTTTACAGTGTACTGTATGTGGTGTGGAAAATTTATTGGTAACACCCAGAAGGGCATTGAAGCTAAACCTACATGTACATGTAGTGAGATCCAAACAGAAGCTAACTCCATAGACTTTGTACAGCATTAGCATGCTTCTGGTACTCAATTGATTCATTGTAACAGCCTTTTAGCTCTGAGTGAATACACAAATCAAGCAATCAATCCTCCTGGTCTATCCTGGAGAAAATTCAGAAAGCATTATTATCATTTTATTACTATTATCATTTTTTTCAACCAGATCCTTTGAAACCTGTGAGTGTCAAAATTTGGATGAAATGGACATGTAAATAAAATGTCCAACTCCTGGAAGCTAGGCTAAATGTACATGGATGGTTTGGGTGCCAAATGTCATTATTCATAGTTTTTAGATGGTTACCATGGGAGCAATGAGTTGTATTCATGCTGCTATATTTAAATGCTGTTGCTATTGTTACAATATTACATTATAGCTATATGCTGGTTATAAAACTGCTTATTTATTTCATCATTATCTCTATAAAGGGATAAGCATGACATCAGTATTTTTTGTAAGTGTGAGCCATGCTCCGTTTGCACATCATATGAATGATGTTGAGCAGACAACAAAGTATGATTGTACAGCCCAGAAACGGTCGTGAACAGTTCAATCTAAAGTCAAAGAAGCATTTCATTTTTTGACCATGCACAGCCCTGTGTGTGTCAGGAGTGCAAAAGTTGATGACAATTAACATGTACGGCTATGAATGCTACTGTAAACGCGGTATATTTCGCAAACAGATACTTTGGGGACATTTTGCAAGCACACCACGATGGAATAAATCAGTAAAATCAAATTGCAACGTACTAGTATACTGACAAATAACACAGAGTGCCAACATGCACTAGTACTACATGTAGATGTAACTATTATGCAATCAGCAACATTTTTGCCTGTTTTTATTTTTGGGGTGTAAGAATCAATCACAAAGTTTTTGCTACATGTAGTTATGCAGAAATGCTTAATCATGCACATTCATATATAATAACACTAAATTCATATTTTCATGTTTGCAACTCATATCCTGATTATATGCACATCCTTTTTTTCTGTACTTTTTTGTTTCATTTTGCCTGTTGTACATTCATTAATTTCATTGTTGTGTGTTGTTTACATATTGTGATCATTATTATGATTATTTTTACTGTATTTTCTGTATTATCTTTTACTAAATGTTATGAATGCATGTTTTATTCTTCTTTGATTCATGTCTTTTCTTGTTCTTGATTAGATTCCCCTTGTTTTTGTGAATATCAACAAGAACATTTTCTGACATATCTTCTCCTCTTCCTCCTCTTATCTTTTTCTTTTTCTTCTTCTCCTTCAATTTCTTTGCCATTTTCTTTAAATAACCCTCTTCTCCATTCTCCCCTGCCTCTTGATATGTAGTATGAGTATCTTCTTTTTTGAAGAACATGATTGTCAAGAGAACATATATTTCCTAGTGAGATTTGAATTGAAACAGCATTCAATACAAAGTGCACATTGTATCTGCCTCTCCCATGACCAAAGTGACTCATTTAGAAAAAGAGTGATTCATTTACTAATCTACAATACATGTTTGTACAGTGTATTGTGATTGAAATGAATTCATACAATAACTGCTAATCTATTATGCAGACCATTAAAGATTAAAGAAGCCACAATGTACACCGTAGTTACATGGACATTGGACTTGCTCCAACTGTCATATTTCTTCCTGTCAATATGTGAATAGTATGTGCACAGGGTGGTCCCCAGTGTAGAAAATGTGAGCGTGTCAGGTCCAGAAAGGGATTGTGACCCACGCATTAATTTACTGCACGACCCCTTAAATCAGCATCAGACTTCACGCTTATTAATTGCTTTTGCTTTCTTTTAGCCGTGCATTCCATAGTTGTCCTGCACATATATACATGTATCTCACAAAAAGTGACATTCTGCCCTTTTGAGCCATGCGTAAAAGATTTTCTGGTGACCAACCTCAGTGTGCATACGGTGTAGCATGTTTTACGCCTACTTCATTATAAGCTCAGGACTACAGTACATCTACCATGTAAAAACAAAAGAGCTCCTGGCCAGTAAAAACTTGTTCCATATTGTACTGTACCTGTACAATGTACAACATGGTTTGGTTGTTTTTATAATACCAGGCTTGGAAAATGAACGGGAATCTCTCAAATAATGCGGTATTTGCTTCCTCCTTTTTTGCGCTTATTTTGCGGCTTTTTCGCGGATCGAGACCTAGTAATAATACCGCAATATTGCGGTAAGCGAATCTTATAAACTGCGTCTGCAAAAAAGGCGTAAATGTTGCGCCTTTTGCATCGCGCTCTGGCATGTGGGTTGCTAATTCTACTGCTTGTATGGCTGAGCGGAGCATGTCACCATTGGTTTGGAGAGAGTCCAGCTGTCCAAAACCCCGCAACATTACGGCTTTTGGGGGTGTATATGAACGGTGCTTTTGCGGCTCGCTGGAAACTTGCTTACCAATGTGCATCGGTAAGTAATAGTGGTATATGGTATATGAACGGGGCTATAGGGTACAATACACATCATCATTCTGTGTGTGAGTGTCATGACAATAGGCTTGAAAAAATACCCCCCACCACACAAATCTTTTTTGATACTCCCTACTGTACAATGTGCCATGCCATTTTCATTATGATGAATTAATGAAGCATCTGATTTGGCCACGATGCACGTGAATTATACATTCCATGTACAGTGTCTGGAGCAAGGCATTAGCAGGGGTGATATCTACACTCTGGATGGAATGAGCAAATCACTATTCATACTGTACACACGAATGGTGGGAAAATGGGCAGAGAGGGAGGCTGCTTAAATGATCTGGTGGCCCTGGAAAACCATTTAGTTCTGATGTTTGCGACTCCTTGCTCACTTGGGCTTGTCAAGTTCGCTTATGGGGTAAATGTAAGGACGCAGAGCCAATGAGAGCAATGCAGTTTAGAGATGTGTGTTCCTACAGTACATGTACTGTAGATGTAGAATGAAAAACTATTCTGTCGTGCGGGGGGGGGGGGGGGGGGGTGGGGGGGGTACTAATCAGATTAAGAAATCACAGAAGACTTCTTTGTTTTTTCAAGTCAGATATCATGAAAAAACATGCTTGATGCTAATGTGCATTCTAACCCAGCGGCGCCCCTTTTTATGTATGGGTGGACTTTACTACATTGGAGGCACAAAATCACCCAGACGTGCATGAATTTTTTTAACCACTAGAAATCTGCTGTAACATCCACGCATAGTTACTGCATTCAATATCATGATGTCATGTGAACAGGGTGCATGGTCACCAGAAAATCTTATATGCATGGCTCAAAAGGACAGAATGTCACTTTAGGTGCGTCTTCATTAGCTCGAGCTGGGCAAAATAGCGAGCTTGTTCTGATCCGGCTAGCTAGCCAGATCACGAAATAGCTAGCTATTTGCGTCTTCATTAGCCAGATCAGGCAAAATAGCGAGCTATTTGGTCGAGAAAATTTCCCAAGAAATCTTGGGCTAGATGGAGCGGTCTCGAGCTAGTTCGCGAAATAGCTCAAGCTAGTTCGGAGCGTCTTCATTAGCCTGAAAATTTCTCGATCCCGGCATGCATCAGCGCCCACGAGGCATTGTTTACGTAATAGGTTTTTACACGTGCATGAATGCGAGCTCACAACCGAAGCCATGCGGTCATGGTCTATTCCTGTCGCACACTGCTGGTATGTGCGAAACTCGGGATAATTTATGCAACCTGAGCTCGAGCTTACGAATCCCGAGTTTCGAGCTAATGAAGGCGCGATTGCAACTTCAGGCTAGTTCCTCAGATCAGAAATAGCTCGCTATTTCGTCTGATCGGGCTAATGAAGACGCACCTATTTTGTCAAGTATCTGTGCTGGACGCGTGGTACATGCAGGGCTCTACAAACCCACTTGCCCGATTGCCCGGGGCAAGTGAAAATTACGCCCGGGCAAGCATTTCTCAAAGACACTTGCCCGTCCGGGCAAGTGGTTATTTTCCACCCAAAAATATGGAAATAACATTGTTCTTACGCATATGCGAGAAAATTAATGTGAATGTGTCTCGTATCATGTCAAACCAGGCAAACACAGCTGAAATTGGAGTGAGATCACTGACATTTTGTCATGAAAATTCGTCTGAAACTCCGTTCCGTGGACACTGCCATCTTGAACTGAAAAATAAATTCTGCTCATATGCGCGATCTCCGCATTACCGATATTTTAACCAGATAAGAGCACTGGCTTGCGATCGCGAATGTGCGACTGCGCGATGTGAAATTTTTCGTAACAGCTGTGTTTATTTGTGTGTCCACATACCGTATTTACGTGGATTACTACATATGGGACTGTAATGTGAAAACGTGTGTAAGTGATTGTTGTATGAGTTCTGCACATATACCTGCCGTGGAGCAGCAATGATTTAATTGATTTGCCCATGATTTTGATCGCTACCAGTACACTTGAAACGGCAAAATGAGCACATCTACCAAGAACCCTACCCAGAAATATCGGGCTGATTACTCTAAGGTTTTCTGTATTAACAAGCTCGAAACTGGGAGATCATGGCGCTTGTTCATAACTAAGTGTATCCACGACAGCCTACGGCTATGCGGCTAGTCACAGGTAGCTAGCCGCTTAGCCGTCCCGGGGCTATAGGGTCTAAACGGACGCTAATGCAGACCTAGAAATCACTTTTTTGGACGATTCAACGGCAAAGAAGTTGTCTAGGGTTAGACATTTCACTTTTGAAATGTGACTGTTTATAATCCTGTCAGCGTGCTTATGAGTTACATGTATTATGACAAGCTTTGCCACCTACAAATTACAATGCAATGTGGTGTAGTCAGTGTTATCAATATGTGTTTTTTAAATTCCTCTAGTCTTGTGAAAGTGTCCTATACCTGCCTACATGTAGTGAGCAGAGTCTGCTCCCAACATGCCCAATTATTAAGGGAGGTCAGGCGAATGTGTGCTTCATTTCGAGTGAAAGCAAGAGTACAGTTAGGAGAGTCAGTGCTAAACATGATGGACTCGGATGATTAAAAACAAACACTAGTAACTTGTCAAACTCTGTGTAAATACCTATTGTTATGTTCAGTTGTAGTGTAAAGTATTTTATAATTCGGCAGGATAAGGTATGCCGCTTCTGCAGAAAAATTAGTGAAAAACAAAGGTTATCATAAAAAAAAACGGGCAAGCAGTTTTTCCTCCAGGGCAAGCAAATTTTTTTACCGCTTGCCCGACAGGGCAAGTGGTAAAAAAAAATTTTGTAGAGCCCTGACATGTACACAACTACTGTACAAGTGTATGAAACGTGTGGCTCAAAGAAAGCAAAAACAGTAAGAATGATAAGACTGATACTGATTTTACGGGTGGCACAGTAGATCTACGCGTGGCTCACAATGTGCTTTCTGATATCAGACGCATGGTGTTTGCGCCACATGTTTTCTATACACTGGGGACCACCCTGGTCATGAAACAAACATCCTGACTTATGCTGAGCATTATAACCTAGATTAGGAATCAAGTTTTACTAGGGGCCCTTTTTGGTGTATGGGGGCACTTTTTTTCCATTGGGGGCACAAAATTTGCCCCTAACTCCATGTATTTTTTTACCACTAGATTTGTGTCCTGCTGATGTGTAGAAACATCCACATATATTTGTATGACATGTACATGTACGTACATTATACGTGTTATATGAACAGGCCAGCATGATAATGTGTTATTTGATTCTTCATTTAGAAGCAATTATTAAGAGTTAATGCTAAGGAGGAGGAGCAACATTGATGAACTTCTGTCAGATTTTACTTAATTTTCCTGAGGAAAAGATCATTTCAATACTTTATGTGTAAAGTTAAAGCATTGGCTTAGTCATTCTCCCACTCCACATTAACAATAAAAAGCAGGTTATCATTTCAAGCAGGAAGAAATCCAATGCGATTTCAAGGTTCACAATACAGAAGATGGAACTTCAATGAACATCAGACACAATATTGTGTATATATGGAAGTCACAAGGAAGAATAATATGGACATGTAGCACTCCAGATGAAATTTGAGCAAGTTAAATGGATGTACAGCCCTCTTCATGTACAGGGACAGTAGTCTAGCAGCCAGGCTGTACACTGCTTACTTTCTTCTTCAGTGCCATTATCACCAGTGCACGTACATGTAATTAATTACACTGTAAGCCTGGGCATGGAGACTAGTCTGATATCATTTTGTTTCCTTGTTTGCCACACCCACATGTGGCAAAACAGTGAAATATTATTTGAGGAGGTTACTTCTTAAATGATAGTTCACCCTGAAAGAAACATAGTAGTTGAAGTTTGATGAAAATTGGTCAAAGGAAAAGAAAGTTATTTGATTTTAAAGTTTTGATTTTGTGACGTCACATGCGAGGTGCTCTCCCATATGTTGGGAGAAAAAAAAACTGTTTTTTTTTTGTTGAAAATGTGCATTTTCTCAAGAAGATATGTACCGTGCATTTGATGCATTATTAGAAATATGTTTTTACACATGTACCTGTACAAAAAATAAATCATGCCATTGTCAAAAACAGAAAAAAAGCAATTTATGAAATTATTTTTGTACACAACATATGGGAGAGCACCTCGCACGTGACGTCACAAAATCAAAACTTTAAAATCAATTAACTTTCTTTTCTTTCGACCGATTTTCGTCAAACCTTTACTATATTGTTTCTTTCATGTGTCTCCTTTATAATTTTGGGGTGAATTATCCATTTAAGACTGATTTCATCATATAAAGACCCTACATGTTTGAGATTTCAGTAATTCCATCGTAAGCCTAGTCGCAAAGTCTAATCTTACCGTATATTAGTTCATTTCCTTGTCTGACACGCCCACATGTGGCAAAATAATTCAATATAATTTTAGTGCGTAACAATGCACTTTTTTCAAGCCTGATATGATATATGAACACCATCCTATTATACGATACTCTACATGTAATGTACATGTACAGTTTGTACCATACACTGTACAAGAAAAATCCCATGCTCACAGGGGCATTTTGTTGTCAGTAGTGGCTCTTATGTGCAATGCAGGGGATACTTTTCCCCCTACATGTACAGGTATTTCCCCTGTGATTTGTACTCACTTGTCTGTGTGTTTGGATATTTTTGTGATTTTACATTTAGAAGAATTATACTGAAGAAAGAAATAAATGTACAGCCTAGAATGTAGGCTAGCTACATGTAGGTTGATGAAGGTAGAACAGGCTGGATGTAATTCAAAGATGCGGAGCAGATGAGCGGGTGATGATATACACAGATACACAGAGAGGGAGGAATCTTAGTCTCACATATCAGACCCATGATCTACATGTACCAAAAAATGTATACAGACTCTATAAAGGCCGTAACATTCATGTTCAAACAGATTGTCTAATCGATCTTACTGTATTACTATGCAGACTTCCTGCAAAACAAAGATTTTACAACAATATCATTGTTAGAGGAGAGTGCCCATTGAACAAAATTATACTCCCGCAGCCAAGTCTTTAAAGGGATGATCTACCCTGAAAATCAGTTGGATAGCAGAAAAATGAAAGAAACATTAGTGAAGGAGTCATGAAAATCCATCCAGGGATAAGCTTTGATTTTGTGACGTCAAGTGCGAGATATTCTCCTATATGCTGTGTACTTCTTTTCGGAAAACGGTTGATGTTTTGAAAAAAGGATATGCATCATTTTACTTGTGCCATACATCATTAACCCCGTTCATATACACCGCCTATCCGCGAAAAAGGCGCAACATTTGCGGCAATTTTTCCGATGCATTACCGATAGCTGCGTATATGAACGGGAATCGCTCAAATAATGCGGTATTTGCTTCCTCCTTTTTTGCGCTTATTTTGCGGCTTTTTCGCGGATCGAGACCTAGTAATAATACCGCAATATTGCGGTAAGCGAATCTTATAAACTGCGTCCGCAAAATAGGCGTAAATGTTGCGCCTTTAGCATCGCACTCTGGCCTGTTGGTCGCTAATCCTACCGCTCGTATGGCTGAGCGGTGCATGTCACCATTGGTTTGGAGAGAGTCCAGCTGTCCAAAACACCGCAACATTACGGCTTTTGGGGGTGTATATGAACGGTGCTTTTGCGGCTCGCTGGAAACTTCCTTACCGATGTGCATCGGTAATAATAGCGGTATATGGTATATGAACGGGGCTATTAAAACATGTTTCAAAACATGTACCACTATGAATCAAGTATATTTCTTTATCAAAAACAGAAAAATAGCAATTCATGCAATAATACAGCAAACAACATATAGGAGAGCACCTCGCATGTGTCATCACAAAATCAAAACTTGAAATGATCGTTACTTTCTTATCCTTTGATTTCGTCAAACCTTCACTAATATGTTTCTACAGTATCATATTTCTGCTTTTATTATTGAAATCAACTTAACTTCAGGATGGGCAGTCAATTTAAGTCATATTACATGTATTGTGTAATGTTGCTCTGATTTTCTATGCCTTTGAGAAAAGAAGTCATTTTTGAAAGGTACATAAACTTTCATAATGTATTCTACAATTATTTCTACAATTATTTATGACATGTGTGTGATTAGTAGTTCCAGACTGGACTTTTTTTGCAATGATGGCTGCAAATAAGACTACCAGCCCTTATAGAGATGGTATGGAGGTCTTGATTAAAAGGAAATTTAATCTCGACATCGCTGCAAGATACGACCAGGATGGGTTTTTACAGCTTACCGCTCTTCATGTTTCCAGGGTTTGTTTGATTCAGGCGGTTCGATTATTTATCGGGAGTCAGAAAAATCTTAATTCTAGCGGGAGATGGGTTAGTGTACCTTTTGTACAGTGTATTAATATAAAGTGGTAGAATTTAGAATTTAGTGTCATACTTGATGATTTTATAATCATTACTCTACATTTATTTTTTTACTCTCTGAATGATGATGTGGCAAAATAATTATTTTAAATCCGTTTATCGAGAGTCAGAAAATGTTAATCCTGGTGGGAGGTGGATACTGTAGGCCATGCTGTATATATACACTTGTCTATGTGTGGTATACACAATTACCAGTACCAGCAAATCATTCATGTCTTTTCCTTGTCTAATGAGCACCCATTAACATTGCATCATGTTTTCCATTTTGTAACTCCCCCCAAACACCCTATTGCAATCACCCTTCCATGCCCATGCTCATCCATCTCTTAAATGCATTGATGTATGTATGTAACAAACTTCATTTATCCTACCACTTTAATTCTTCATCCATCTATTTATGATATTATGCTTTGCTTTCATGTGTCAAGAAAAATCACACTGTGCAAGGATAATGATAAAGACAAAGTACAATCCTGTACAATTAACTTGTATGTATTTACCGGTTAGTACCTTTAACTTAAAGGTAAGGGGTAATAATGATTATGGCCTATAAATATGCTAGAATAGTTTAAATGCGACCATCACCGGGCCCGGATTTTGGTTTGATATAAAAGTTTTTATCATTTTGAGATGATTCCTTCCTGATATTGTAAACATAAGAATGGGACCCATTGTGATGGCAGAACATAATTCCATTGGTGACTAGTGAAGTGATACCATGATCTGAACCACTACCTGACCTCACTGGTAATGAAAATTGTACATTACACCAAACAAAATGATTATTTTCATTATGAACTACACATACATGTCTCCAATTGTGTTAAATTTGTTTTGACATGGTCAACATCATGGGTTCTGGTGTTTTCACATGGGACAACTTTTGATTGTATATGTGGTATGAATTTAGTTTTCATGAGTGATGTACTTTGCTCTTCTTTCTCAGTGCGTGATGGAGACACCATCAAGCACTATCGCATCAGGCAGCTGGATGAAGGGGGTTACTTCATCGCTCGGAGGTGTACATTCTCCACCCTGGTAGAACTGGTTCAGCACTATGAGAGAGATGCAGACGGGCTGTGTGTTAACCTCAGGAGACCCTGTGTACTGGTTAGTATAGGATTTAGGGTTAGAGTTTGCCTGATATAGCACCTTCTCCATCCTGGTAGAACTGGTCCAGCAAGATGAGAGAGATGCAGATGGGCTATTGTTGTGTTATGGGTTGTTGGTGTGTGATCGACCATAAAATAAAGTCTGTAGTTTGCTTAATTCTGAGTTGAACTTGAAGGAGGACTAGTAGACTCGAGGTACATTGAGGTGTAGTACATTTAATACTCAAACAACTCCGATGAATAACTCTGTGATGAATCTCATGAAGTAACTCTGCTGATATAAGTCAGGAAACAATTCTGGAAATATAACTGCTTCAAACTCTGTGAGCTCTCTAAATATATACTCTTTCTGTCTCAAGTTTGAAGTAAACAATTATAGTGAAATTCATACAGAAGGTTAGTTTCTTGGATGCATGATGATCTCACAGAAACTGGACCTTACCTGTGTCATCCTAAATTCCAGTAAATGTTATTCAGGCACTAGACTAGCCCCATGTAAAGCCCAGAGGGTCAGCTATAATCTTGAGGGTAATTAGGCTTCTGGAAAGTGGTCATTAACATGGAAACATTGTTTGGGCGGGGGAGTGATAAAAGGACTTATATCACATAACACTATGTGTTAACCTCAGGAGACCATGTGTACTGGTGAGTATAGGGTTTAGGACTATGGTTTGCTTGACATAACACCTTCTCCACCCTTTTACAGCATTGCAGTCCAGCTTTCTCCAGTGTGATACTTGTGTACTAGTAACTTAGAATCTTTATATAATGCTATATGTCCCCTCCCACCCACCCCACCCATTATTCCTTACTACACAAGAGACCATTAAGTGCAGTGATAAATGTTATGTCTGAATGTTCCCATTCTTTCTTGTAGGTTGAGAAGCCACAGACGCGGGGCCTTTCATACAACACAGTGGATCAGTGGGAGATCCCTCGCAGCTCCCTGCAGCTGAAGAGCCGTAGAGGCACTGGCCAGTTTGGAGAGGTCTGGGAGGGACTGTGGAACAACACCACACCTGTCGCCATCAAAACGCTCAAGAATGGTGAGTGTGAACACAGCTAATACTATACTGTTGAATCTTTACAGTGACAGGATCGGTTGACAACATTTATCTTGAGAGGGGATGTTCAGATTTAAGGGACCTGTGTGGAAGGGGTTTAGAACGAAACATTGAATCATAGTATGGGGACTGTAGTCTGAAGAAAGACCAGTATCCTGCACTTATTCAAAATCAACTTCTATCAATATCAACCCTACGCATCTGGAACTTGTAAGGTTCATTAAGGTTCATAAGCACTGTCATAGAAGAGACTTCTGAAGTGATTATGTTTGCTTCTAGAAAGATGATTGATTATTTGATTATTCAATATTGTGCATTTTGTGGTAATTTAGACCCTTTTGGAGTTTTAGCTATTTAAATGATTGATTTAACATCATGGTAATGTGGGGATTCAGGGCATACACTACATGTAGTATGTCTAGCTAAGAGTCATTCTGCATTAAAGACAATCAGTTCCTTTGGAGAGCAAGCTGCTTGACATTGCGTTTGATGAAAAGAGAGGCATCTTAGAGTAATTGGAGAAAACGTGTGCATGTTGTGTTAGCCAGGTCCTCCTTAAGCTGCCTACCAGACTGTTGGACATTTCTAAACCAAATTATTCAATAAAGGGGACTGGATGCAGTAGACTTATCATTCTCAATTCCTTCTCCGGCTTGTGTGACACAGACTGAGAAAAGAGGAGCATGCTACTGTGACTAGTCTTAGTTAGTGTACTAGATTCTATTTGTCAGTTGGGATTCAAAATGTCCAACAGCATGGTATCGAGGCTAGGTTCTCCTGTCGCATCTTCTTTGGAACCTTCAGTCTAAAGTACCACAGGTGGAACTAGAACAAATACACAAGGGCTGGCAGACTTTTCTTTAGGGGTCAGGGATGTGTTTAAAGGGAAGGGGTAGAAGTGGTAATGATTACAGGCCTGTTATCATGGCAAAGCTGTTCTGTCGCCATCATGGATGTCGGGATTTTGTGTGATTTTAACACTCTTCAAAATCAAACTTTTGTTAACTCAATGCAATATCCAGTAGAATAAAGAATTACCGTATACGGCATATATTTTAGCGGGGGCGTATTTTCGCAAGTCTGGACTATTCACGAATTAAACAACACGCGAAATTATGAATTCGACATGCTTGAGCACATGTTCTACTAGTACTAGTGCTCCACGATTGCGAATTTAATCATTCACGAAATTGTTGAAAAGTCACAAGTCACGAAAAATTAGACTTGTGAAACAGTACATGGATATGAGTAGATTAGAAAAAAAAAATGGTCAAATACTACTATGTAAATGACAGGGAGAATTAAGCCAGGAAGCAGTGACCTTATAAAGGGCTGACCCAGATATTGTTTGAGATGATTTCTTATTGGTCTCCTGACCTCAAACAAGAATGGGGGCAATGTTAATAAGAGTATGGCATTCAACTTTTAACTATGTACATGTGCATGTACATGAGTACTATAAGCTGTACAATATAAGATAATAAACATTGTGAGTTCAGGACATGAATCAGTCATGTCATACTGTAGATGTGGCTTCTGGAAAAGGAGTTTTGAAACATTGCTCAATGCTAGCATGCAATTCCTAATCATACTGCTTTTCGTTTATCAAAAGGATTTGTTGAACTTCCTTTTTCGACATTTTATTTCTGGAAATTTAGGATACCGTATTTGTAGATTTGAATGAAGGATACCAGGATTTTTTTCATCTCAAAGACAATTTGAAACATTTTAAATGTCAATGAGAGGAATTGTGAGAGAGGGGAAGAATTGGAGAGTGGGAAAGGCAACAAGATTTCATTGTAAGTTTGTCACGATCTGTGCATTAAAAATATCTCTTTCCTTGTCTCTGAGGCAAGAGTCAGTGCCATCAGCGACAGTAATTGCACATCTGTCATTCCTTCGCATGTACTAAAATTTCGGTTGAGTTTTGAACACATAGACTTAGCACTCTTTCCATCTCCCTCTACATGCATGTTGTATGCAGAGAGAAAAGGTGGTATAATTGTTAGTCAGGGCAAACAATATTAGTACATTTACAGGGGCTACTTTTCAAGTCAGATGTCATGAAACAGAGACCCTGTACATTTAATGCATCATACCCTACAGTGTATGGGAAAATATTTTTTTGCACAGAGGGTCTTTTCTTATGATTGTTGTCATTCTTGTCTTAGATGTAAATTTATTCATTTTTTATTTAATTTTGTTTTAAATATCATTTTTATTTTAGTTATTATTTATCTATTAATTAATTAATTTATTTATCATTATTGTTATTGTTATTTTCCTTTTTTTTCTTCTTCTTCTTTATTTATTTTTATTTTTTATTCATTTATTTATTTATTCTTTCATTTATTAATAAATTAATTTATTTATTTGATAATTTATTTACTTATTTGTTTATTTATTTATTATTATTTTTTATTTATTTATTTTTATTTTTATTTTTTTTTTTTTTGGGGGGGGGGGGATTCCTGGGGCATAATCACCCTGAGCCCTTGTGTCAGTTTTCCAACTGGTAGTAGACTGTGTGTCTTGACTTGAATGTGATTGAACTCTGGAATTTAGGAGAAAGAACTCGTATCAAACATGAAAGCAGCACATGCATAATGTACATGTACTTGTAAACATTTCCCTCGACAGAGCCCCTCATTCTCCCTTTTTTTTTTTACTAGATTCAAATCCTCAATGTGGTCATGTCCTGTTTGGTTGTTGGCGATGCGCAATCTCAGTAATCTGGTATTTCCCTCAAAGACGCAAGAACCGATTTTAGAACTGATAATGTTTGCAAAATTGATGCTCATCTACATGTACCGTGTACATGGTGCAATGATTCATTCAGCATACACTACTGTACAAAAGTACATTGTACATTGAAAATTGGTACAGAACATACATGTGTACTGTACATGAGTGATCATAGGCACTACATGTACTACAGAATGGGCGTCGTTTTATATGAACCCCCTACCGTCCTAGCTTTAACACAAAAATGGATCCTGGGGCGGTATTCAATTGAATACTTAAGTATAAAAAATAAGACAAATACTAAATATTTGGCTTAAATAAAATACTTAGCCAAAAATTGTATTCAAAGGACAATTTTTGTCTTAAGTATTTGGCTAAGTATAAGTAGAAATATTGCTACATACTAAAGTATTTTTTGTACTTAAGTACATTGTATGTTTGCTATTCAAATGAGTATTTTGCCTACTCTTGATAGGACACTTACATTGTAAGATAGGCATATCCATTCATAGTTGAAAGTTCATTGCTATGTGTTTTGAGAAATACTGTAGCTGCATTCATCTTCACAATCACCATCAAGAAATTCACCAACATCTTGCTTATCATCAGCGTGTACGTCCTCTTCAAAAATACATTGACACTGAATTAATCAAATAGTATCGATAAATCGTAACGGGATTCGTCGCATAACGGAAGTCGTAACACAAGGCATCACCAAAGAGCAACACAAATAATTAACTAAGGCCATTAAGCGTACACAGATTGCAGACTTTGCCTGTACAGCTACGCTACGCTACAGCACGGTAACTATCTATGCATACACTGCCATTCGTCGGCTCAGTCAGAGTGGACGGACGAAGGACCAAAGCAGGGGTCATTGTATTGAAGTTCTGAAAGGAATAAAATACGCACCCTTTAGTAAAATCTTGTGTGACTTCATTTCGAATGCTGGTAATTGATGTCCACCACGTATTCTTGCTCCATGGAAAGACTGAGAGTCTGTTAATGCTATTTTAGTACTAAACTAGACCATCTAAAGCGCTGCGCATACAATATAGGTATTGCGAAGCAGCGCTGCGCTGCATGCTGCGCTTCGCAGCGCTCTTCGTCTTTTGTATGTACACAAAACCTATGGAAATTCACCACACAAAATGATTGTGCGATTGTTGTTTTAACACGCAAAGAGCCATAGAGAATTTTCGCACAAAACTGTTCGCCAGCTGTGATGAATCAGCTGATGTGCGTGACGTCACTATTTCGCTTAGTATTTTACTTAGCTGTCTAAGAACTGTCTTGAATATGGAATAAGCCAAATACTTAGCTGAGCCAAATACTAAGTATTTTTTGTACTTTTCTGAAGTATTGAATCGAATACCGGCCCAGATCTACATGTTTGCCAGTGAAAATGTTCAGATGTAGATGTACATTTACAGTTCACTATATCATGGTCTTGATTTGTTTTATTGTCCTGTTCTTCATCCCCTTGCATTGCAAAAAATGACCCCCTATAGATGACAAAGAGCCCCTGCAAAATGTGAGCCCCCCCCCCCCCCCCCCCCCATACTCAATAATGTATTGAATGGGTCAGGGTCTTCATTTCATGCAGGGAAAAAAAATCAATTCAACATTTGGGGGGGATACTTTTTGAGCACATTGGCTGATTTGGCTACAATTTTACATTGTGTCTATGGGAATGTGGGGGCTCTGTTTAACATTTTCCAGAGCTCTTAAGCATTTCTGGGGTGAAATCGCCCTGAGTCCCTGTGTATTTTTCCCCCTGATTTCTTGACATCAGACTAGAAAAGAAGCCACTCCAAAAACCTTTTGAATAATTTCCCTAGCATGCCCAACTTATATAAGTACTTGATATGATCTCCTATTGTGAAGGACAAATGCCACAAATTTGTAATATATTAACAGTTAGTCAATTGGATTGTTGCCATCCTGTTTTATCATGCAACACAGATCTGGCTTTTAACCAGTTTCCAAGCATGTGTCATTGAGGTTGAACTTTTTCTCTGTCCAATCCCACATAAAATCCAAGAATCTCAACAATTGTGGTCAAGTTGAACGAGCAAACGAGGATGATTAATTCCCCACAGAGCAAGCACGTCTCCCCCCCCCCCACCCCCCTGAAATACAAAAGAGCCCATGTTAAATTGTTATTTTTCTCAATTGGGTAAGGTGTTTGTTTAATGACAGACAGTACATGAAGTACGGTTTGAAAAGTAGGATGCAATTGTTATTTTACTGAACCTTTTTATTCAAGGGGAATATACATAGAAGTATTAAAGCTCATATCTCATACCTCAACAATGTACAATACAAAGGCTATTGATCGTATACACGTCTCAGCTGTTTGATATTCAACCGTGATTTGGTGCTCTTACTTACATCTACAATGTACGTGTACATGTATTACAGCAAAGCTACTGTGCATAAATCATTGTACTTGTACATTGTGTGCATATACTTTGATAAACATGGAATAAAACATGCATATAATGTAAGCTAGCATGTTATTCATTTGTTCAGAGATAAGTTTGGTGTGAATCAGTACATTTTACAGTTAACCCCCCCCCCCCCAAAAAAAAAAAAAAAAAAAAAATGCACAAAGCAATTTGCATGTTGTATGATAAACATGGTATGTGGTACTGTTAGATTGTCATTTTCATCATTTGTCATTCATCAAAGGTCAACTGCAATCTAGTGCATTTTACTAATACGGTAAAGGTTCTGAAAACAATTGCATGCAGTATGGTATAGAATGACAGACATGGCCCCATTGCATACAGGTAAAACTTACCATTAATGGTAACTCTGTCATCAATGATAACTACTATGATAACATCACTGAACAGCCAATCAAACTCAAGGTTTTCATAGAAGTTGCCATTGATAGCAAAGTTACCATCAATGGTAAGTTTTATGCAACAGTGCCATGGTATGCGGAACTGTTGGAACGTTTATTCATGGCTTTGAAGTAAAGTTCTGTGGGTGTGAGTTGACGCTGTTTTTCCCCTTCACTCCCATGCTGTGTGTTCCTGATTTGAAGCGCCACTGTCACGAACAGTCTTATGTTCATGCCTGATCAGTTCTCATTTGTTGGCAGCCACACTGAAAAATACAAAGTGCTGCTCAACTTGCATGTTAAAGGGGGATAACACCCTGATGATACTTGTAATCAAATAGAATGAAGGTATCAACAGATTCATACTGTATAAGGGTATGTTCCCACAAGAGCAGTTTGACAGTTCTAATGGGCCACTCTCTGAGTTTCTTCCACGTTAAAGGTGGATGAAATCATGAAACCCTAATGATCTACAATCTACAATAAATGTGTAACAGATTTATGCTGTATAAGGGTGCTTTCCCCCCGAAGATGTTAGGCACTAATGCTTGCCATACTAATAGGCTGCTCCCTGAGAACTTCCCTCCCAATATAATAGAAATGGACACTGACTTATAGCAAAATAAAACAAATCGCTAGATTTTGAGGAGGTTTTGGGCGTCCCAAATCTATAGTCTGGAGGCCAACGACCGCTGTGCGCTATGCTTCACCCAGGGCCACTCCGCAGTGCATGCGTTCAATGGGAGCATGATCGCGGTGCGATACGATTGTGAATGTAGACTACGGCCGCTAGGTTTCAAACATTCAAATCGATAGTCATTTACTTTTTCCTGTGAGGCTACATGTATGACTGTGAGATTTCACATACATTGCCATTGCCATTACATTACATTACCATTAGGGTGCTGATTCTAGAGTTTCATGACTTTTGCAAATGAGACACCCTGTCTTTAATTCAGGTCAACTTGTAATCAGAATGTTATTCCCCTTTACTGAAGGGCATCAGGGGTGAATCTAGTATTTGGGCTGACATGCCTTGCCTCTTGCAGGAAGTAACTAATCTTTAATAAGTTATTGCAGCCAAGTTTCATAAATGTTAATGCTAATTGATTTGAATACAGGAATAGAGTTATTGTCCACATTCCACCATGCAAGAATGATTAATTGAAATATATATACTTTATGTTTAAGTACTCTCATGGAGGCCCTTTGTACATATTTTGTTCTTTGTCTCTTTGTTTCTCTATCTTTATCCATCTCATTCTTTTTGTCTCTCTTGTTCTGTTTCCCTTTTTTCACTTCTTGTCCACCTGATGTCTCTCTTTCTCTCATTTTCTCATTCTCCCTCTCATTCTCTGGCTTTCCTTCTCTCCTTTTCACTCTCTTTCTCACTCTCTCTCTCTCACTCTATTTTCCTGTTTTTCTCTTTCTTTATTTCTTTCTCTTTTATCTCTGTCTCCCATTCTCTCTACACGTATAGGTTTGTCTCATTCTCTTTCTCTCTCTCTCCCTCTCTCTCTCTCTCTCTATCTCTCTCTCTCCTCTCTCTGTTTTTCTCTCTCTTTCTCTTGCTCTTTCTCTCTTTATCTCTCTCTCTTTCTCTCTATCTTTTATCTTCCTCTCCCATGCTCTGTACATGGATAAGTCATATCTCTTTCTCTCTACCCTCATCACCTCTCTCTCTCTCTCTCTCTCTCTCTCTCTCTCTTTCTCTCTGACTCTCTCTGTCTCTCCCTGTCTCTGTCTCTGTCTCTTTCCCTTTTCTTGCCATCAATTGTTTCTCCTTCCGCTCTGCTAGTATCAGTCCTTACTTGCTTGAGTGCATTCACATTATATCACCAGACAATACTCCAAGAAGTCAGGAATTCATAAGTATGCCACCAATAATATTCCAGATCCCAGCATTCTTTCAAGTATTAGCCTGCCCTCCAGATGTTTTTCATGATATTGTGTAGAATTGGTAATGATTGCTGGCTATGATCATGGCATCTGCTATCATCAGCGGGGTATAGATTTTGTTAAATTTGAAGAATTTTATCATTATTAGATATTTGAGTGCTCCTGGTGGAGACGTGTTTGTTGTAACTTTCCCTAAAAAGGTTCAAACAATATGAATTTCCCTCAAAGAAAAAGATGAAGAATGTACATACATACAAATAGAGCTACAAATAAGCACACAACTTGAAACCATTGTAAGAAACCTTTACAAAATGACTTTAATTGACAAAAACATCAGAAGTAAACACAGAAGTTCAAGTTGCAATGATATTACCAGATGCATGTACATGTGGACAGACATTAGATCATATATTGTCCATGGTACATGTATCATAATAAAATAGACAGAAACTTGGGAGGGAGGAAGTTGCTGGTCTGGAATCAAGACTATGGAAGTACATGTATTTACCTCTGGCTTGTCAGGGCGGCGTCCATGAACCAAAAATACTTTGGAAATATTTTGATGGAAAAAGTGGGTTAAAATTCTGGTCTCTGTGGTAATTCATCAATGTCATTCTCAGATCAAGGTTAGGTCACATTCAGGAGCTGAAGAAGGCTTAGTCTCTTTTCAGACTTGCAACACACTCACCAATGCATCATTGGCAGACCTGTAAACTGGGATATCTGAATCATTGTATTTCACATTTTTCAGGTAACCATTTGACAGTTGTATTGCATTGTTAGATTGATAAAAAAAGTGCTATGAATTAGTATCTTTATGCTTTATTTATTTGTATACATGTATGACTTTATAGTTTTAGGCATACAATGTATAAAGAAAATGTTTGTTTCCCCTTTAAATATGCGACATTGGCTTATCCTTTATAGTGTAGTCCATACTCTTTTAGAAATGAACCAGAGAAGGAATGTCATTTATTACACAATAGGCATGGCAAACAGGTTTCTATAAGTGCCTTACATTATATGGGAATGGGGTACATGTAGGGCAACAAAGTATTTTACAGGGCTTGTTTTTAGGGAAAGAATATATTCAGAGGGGCCCTCATCTTATTTATTAGGGCTCATTTGTTCGTTACAAGGACTGCCGTAGACCACCATGAGCCCATGCTCCTCTTATCAGAAATGGACTCAAGAAGGAATATTATTGATTACAAAGTACATGTAGGTGTGGCTATGTATTGCAAACAGGTCTCTATAACTGCTTTACATTCCATGGGAATGAGGTAGGGCAAACAAGTAGTAAAGGGGGCTCCTTTTGAGGGAAACAATATTCATTTGGGCCCATTCATTTTTTTACAAGTGCTACAGTAGTTTGCCATGGGCCCACTCATAAATTTGTTCCACTGAATTGATTGGAATGAGGACGTATTGATATTACAAGTAGCTACTGTGAGAATAGCATACAGTGTAAGATTATTAAGTGTAAAAAAACATAATAAAGCATCATACTTTCTGTACACTAGCTGTTGTTGTATTATTAGGTGCTGACCTAATAACAGAGACGTTCAGTTTCAATAAGCTCATGTCTAGCCTAACCTCAAAGCTGTTGGGCATTTCAATAAAATTGAATTTAATCAAATTGAATAAAAAATAAGAGTCTAGTACTATAAAGTAGTATAAGACTAGTCACCTTATCACTCTATCCTTTTCTCAGTCTGTTGGGGTGAGCAATCATGATTAGTCTAGTGCTGCCAGACCTCTTTATTGAAAAGTTCGTTTTTAAAAAGTACCCTACAGCCTAGAAGCTAGACTACTCATGACAGGCTAATTCATTGGCCCTAATATTATGTCCCATCCATTCATCCATTCATCAGAAAATGAAAATGGATATCAGTGGGAAGATTAGATGGGGCTTTTGATGATGGCCCAGACATCTTAAAGTGGTCAGTTTTGATCAGTGCTTGAATGGTCGAGGTGCCGGGCTGCCAGTGCGCCATGCCCGTGGGGCCAGCTGGAGCCAGGTTAACCTCCCTCCCAGACTCCTGTACATTAATAATGCAAACTAGACTCTAATCAAGTGGAGAAGCACAGATTGCAAATGGGTGTGCACACCCATTCTCCATGTTTTTTTTTTAATTGACTCTTACATTGTTTTCTGCTGATTCTAGCTAAAAAAAACCTGACTGTAAACATGTAAAGATGCAAACTAAATAAAGTATATAACCAACAGGAGCAGACCAGGGGGGGTATTCTGAAAACGAACTTAGGAAAAATTTTATTGTATCTCAGGGACTTAGGAAAAATTTTATCTTTTGGTATTCCGAAAAGCCAACTTACAATAAAAGATAAAATTTTTATTCAAATGAGCTAGAGATAAAATTTTTATGTAAATGAGCCTCCGAGATAAAATTTTTATGCAAATGAGCTAAATCGGTATTCTGAAACGCACTTAGGAAAAAAGTTAGGATAAAAGATAAAACTGCTCCCAAGCAATTTTATCTCCAGACGTACGCGCCTAGGCCCATAGCATTACGTGCAAAAAGAATTCGCGCATTCAACTTTTTGCACATGTGCACATGAAATGCAATAAGGCGCGCTGATAGACATTGATGCGCAATGTCCCTTTCAGTTTCATGACATCACACCATCAGCTTGATGGTGTTAATGTATGCAAAAGACATGAAAGGATGTTTATTACTGGCTGCCTCTGGGATAGGAGCGCAGGGCATGCGCTCATTAATATTGGTTAAAATCTTCCTAAAATATTTTTCGGAATACCAAAGATAAAATATTTTAAGGACATTGTATCTTAGGGGAGATAAAATTTTTATCTCTGTGGATTTTCGGAATACCGCCCCAGAGCCCTGTATCACAAAGGGTGAGTTGCTATCTATAGCAACTTTGCAATCGATTGTAAAGTTGCTATCACCATGTATTGCAGCTAACCGTATCACAATTCATCACTGTTATTGCACGTCCAAGTTCATGCATGATTTTGCGATCAATCTAATAGTTACGAAACTTACGATAGATCCACACAAACAACGGTCAATATCAATTGCAAGTTACGATCAATATGCATCGTAGGTTCTTTGTGATACAGAGTTACATGTATGATCGATCTTATAGTTATGATCGATCCACACAAACAATGGTCAATATCAATGCAAGTTATGATCCGTATCAATCGTAGATTCTTTGTGATACAGATTTATGATCAACATCAGTTGTACGATCAATACATCGCTCATACAATTCATTTATCGATCGTTATATCAATGGTAGCTCTTTGTGATTTGGGCTCCTGATAGCAAACGGGTCTGACTATAGTACACTACTCCATCTCTAGGGTTTCTGAATTGACTCTTGTGATTTTCTCCACTGATTCAGCTCAGAAAACGGAATGTAAACACGCTCTAGTTCTCCACACTTCTGTCGGAAGAGGAGTATTAGTCATTTGAGATTAAAGGGAATATACTGTACTGGGAAGACAAAAGAGCCTTCAAAAGGTCATCATGAGCAATCTTCTTGCCAATGGTCTTAAATTTATGTATTTTCCATTTTAGAAAACGTGCTGAAAGTTATTTGTTATCTATTTTATTTGTTATTTATTTGGTATTCATTATCTGATTGGTCACGGCGTCTTGGCCTTGAGAGCTGACACCGCATTTCCTTAGCGCTGTACTATTTTTCATTTCTGTTCTCACTGGTGCTCTTAGCCCCGGACTATTGGCCCTGCAATTGCGGGGTTAGCCCTGCTTTTTTGCAGTGCTAAATAATCCCGGATTATTGGTGGGGCTAGCCAACTTTGGTAAAAACCAATGAGAAAAGAAAGTAGTCTAAGCTTAGCCCCATACTGTCGGTGGGGCTAAGACCCCCCCCCCCCCCCCCCCCCCCCCCCCCATTGGAGTGCTATTCTGTCGTGGCGGTAGGTTGTTATTGTGTTTGATATCAGGATCCGAAGATGGAATTATCTTAAAATTATAACATTGTTGTAATGAATCAAACATTTCTAATCCAAACTGGGAAAAAGTCTCGTACTTTACTCATAACACTAGTCACTTTATCATGCTGCTCTTTTCTTGGTCCATCCTAAAACAAGGCAGATGAAATCAATTATAGTCTACTACAGCCAGACCCCTTTATTGAATAGTTTAATTGGTGTAGCCAGATTTCTTTTACCCCAAACCTTCAAAGAGAGGGAAGCCCTTTTGCAAACAAAATGATTAAATTGTGTACATACCACGAAAAATGGAAGAAATTATTGTTTCAGAAGTTCCCCTTACAATATTGGAACTGGACGCTGACTTTGAGCAGAATTGTGCTGACCATTATTAGATTTTGAGTATGTGTAGGTTTTGGACATTGATCACCGCAGACAGTGCAAAGTCGGGAGCTGCGATAATGTGGTCTGAGTGTGAAGACTAGGCATGCCAGCCAAGCTTGAGGGTCAGAGACCCATAAATCAGGCATCTCTCTCAGCCCTCATTATTACCTCTAATAATATCTCATTTCAGAACAGCAAGGCTCCATGCCAGATGCAGCCAGAATATTAGGCAGCCTGCTCAATAAAGTGTAGACTCCATTGTTGCAGATTAACTCTCTCAATACTGTATTGGATGTGATGATACTATACACTAATTCATCATGAATGATCTACATTTCTAAAAACCTACTTTAAGTACACGGTTATTGTGCATAAATACTACATGTAACTGCTGATATCCATAGTACACAAACTTATTAAGTTCTCTATGCGCTTAACAAGTGTATAATCCAAGGAATATCATACGAAATAAACGTTAAACATGATTATACCATTTAAGGAGAAGACAACCAATATCATGTACACACAGAATAGTCACCTACATGTACATGTCATAGATTAACATTGGCACTACGGTGTAGAAGAAGATGTGGTTGCATTATGATGTCTGATTAAGATGAGGAAACAATTGATAAAAACAATCAGTAAACAATAGGCCTTTTCACACTGTCCTGATAAGCCCATTAAGGGTCTATATATTGTCAACTCATTATGTGAAGTGCTAACTTAGTTAAAGATTCCCGGAAGTGGAAACATGCTGTCTTCTTTGAAAGGCCAGTGAAGAATACATGGACATGTTTACATGTACATCAAATTTTTGCTCTTTAACTTGGACTAGTAATTAATTTAAAATTATATTTTAGCTCCTTCTCTGCCAGACTCAGTTGAGCCCTGTGAACATACATGTCCACATAATCCACATACATGAAGCAACATACATGGTTGTGGAAACATGCTGTCTACTTTGAAAGGCCAGTGAAGAATACATGGACAGGTTTACATCAAAATTTTGCGCTTCAACTTGTACTAGTAATTAATCTAAAATTATATTTTAGCTCTTTCTCTGCCAGATTCAGTTCAGCCCTGTGGACAATATACATTGTACATGTGGTGTGTATTATTACCAGTGCAAAGATGTCTCCATTGGTATATGAAGAGTGAAACATAAAACCTTAGAATGATAAACTAATTTCTCTTTATAAGTGTTGGTTATTTGAAAGCCCAAATCGTAATTACTGTTGCTCTTACATGTAACTATTATGACACAAATTCCATACAGCAGGAGTTTGGCACACAAACAGTTAAAAGACCTAAATGTCATGGATGAGCTTGGTAACAAGCTGTATTGCATTGGTAACCTGATAAAGTGTTGCCAAACTGAAAGCCAAAATAGTAACTATTTTTCTTATCAACGCTGTGATTTTGGTAAATTAAAGCTCAAACGATACACACAAATCCCACAGTACTGTAGAATGGGAGTTTGTCTGGCACCCAAAGGGTTAAAGGGATAGTTCACCCTCCAGATAAATTGGTTTCAATAAAATCAGAGACATGAAAGAAACATGCTAGTGAAGGTTTGACGAAAATCCGTCAAAGGATGAGAAAATTATGATCTCTTGAAATTTCAATTTTGTGAAGTCATGTGCGAGGAGCTCTCTCAAATGTTGTGCACAGTATAAATTCAATAAATTGCTCTTTTTCTGTTTTTGACAATGGAATGATTTGTTTTCATACAGTTATGTGTGTAAAAACATATTTCTAATGATGTATCAAATGCACAGATAAAAGGATGCATATTATACCTTTTTGAGAAAATGCACATTTTCAAAAAAACATTGTACACAACATATGGGAGAGCACCTCGCACGTGATGTCACAAAATCAAAAATTTATGAGATTGTAACTTTCTTGTCCTTTGATGGATTTTCATGAAACCTTCACTAATATGTTTCTTTCATGTGTCTGCTATGATTGAAATCAACTTAATTTCAGGGTGAACTATCCCTTTAAAAGCTTATGTTTGTGAGTGTGGTAATGAGCTGTATACTGTACCTCACACACTTCTCAGGGGTAATGGAGAGGATGAAGGTGGTATGAAGGTGAATGGAATGATTGCGAGTATGAGGTAGTCTCTCTCTCTCTCTTCCCATGAGCCTCAACGCATCTTATGTTTCAGGTTCACCGCCATTCAGGTTGCCAAATTTGCATTTTGTGTAGCCTGATGGCCAGGTGAAGTGAGCCATTTTCCTCACTTTTATATGGATAGGTGAAGTTTTATAGGGATAAAATACTCCTTTTTTCTGCCCTGTGGATGCATAAAGAGTGAAACATTAAAACAGTTTTTTTTTTACAATGAAGTCTCCAGTCATACAATGACTACTTTTCAAGCGCGATGTCATGAAATAATTCCCCATTGTGGAAAAAAGTCATCAATATTTTTGAACCACCTCAAACTCAAAGCATTTGTAGGTGATAGGATGAACATTTCTTATTTGTTTTTTTCCCAGGAACCTGTCACATATTTTCAATTGTTGTAACTTCCCTTTTATAATAACTACTATGTAGTCAGCCAATGAGATCTTTTTTGAAAGCGGTTGATGTTGTAGATACTATGTATCATCAATGGAAAGTTACAACAGTTGAAAACTTATGCAGCATGGCCTAGAAGTGTTTTCTTTAGTGTAATAGAAACCATTTATTTATAAATGGAAAAAAAAATCAGAAATGTGCTGCAGTGACACAGAATACATGTAATCATTGAAACATTAACATTTGAATAATCAAGGGAACAGTAGCAGCATAGATTAGACGACTTTCAGGTTACGGTTCGATATTTGTTCGGTTATTCCGAAGGTTCATTCTTCCAAAGGTTCAAAATTCCGAAACAGGTAAATTGCCTTTACCTCGATGCTCGTTAGTCCGAAAACGAAAAAGGTTTTGTTAATCCGAGCATTTGTCGCGTAACATTCGGAAGAACGAACTTTCGGAAAAACGAGTGCTTCCCGGCTTTCATTATGTACTAGTACATGTACATGTATGCACCTTTTATGCATGTCATTCAAACAATACTTTGCCAATGGAAACTCTAAAGCTTGTCCAAAGTTTGCCGGAGTAGCAACAACTAATACAAACATGTACTATAGATTTAAAGTTCATTTCACCCTTTGAATCTGACTGACTATACAGGTGAATTCAATTAAGCATTACTACAGGTGACTTCAATTATGCATTACTACTCAGCTTCATGTAGGGGGAAAGTTGTGAATACATTAGGGAAACAGTCTATTTGTACATTAAAAACAAAATGAAGAAAGTAAAGCTATACATTATACGATGGGCTTTGCAACAAACCATTTATTGCACTGTTAACACCCTTTGTCTTGTCCATGGCCAACGCCCACTAATCAGGGAAATCCCCTCCCATTGTGGAGGGTGTTGTTTACCCTAAACAGCCATTATCACCAGAAATCAGAGGAGATGATATAATTACTGCTGTAGTTGCCAATTGAGTGATTAGGTAATCTGCTTGGTACGGATTAGCCCAGATAAATGCTTGGACGGAAAGGGTGATGATTGGATATTTCCTGGTTTGGCAACAACGGACAGTTACAGCCATCTACATGTAACTCTAATAGCCAGTGGTGCTTCCTTTATTGATGACAAAGGGAGACAAGTAACAAGCCTTTATTACGATTTTTCCATCAGCTATAAATTAATGTTAAGGCAAACATTGTGCAATTTGAATAGGAGTGTGGGTGTAAAATGTCTGATGCCAAGCCCTGCTGACCAATGCATCGACTGGTGTAATTTGTAGACAATGGTTGACAAGAAACTGGATGTTTCACACTTAAACAAGGATAGTTTTTCACTTTTCCTGAAAAGTTTGAGCAGCTTGAACATAAGATTTCATATATGTCAATGTATAAAGGGGATACTGCTGATCCATGCTGAGTTTCCGCTATGCTAGTAGCTGTCTCGAGTCTCCAGGATGTACTGCAGATTGCAGAAGACCTGCCCAAAATGTCCTCAAAATCTCCTAATTGCTATAATTTGACTTTAAAATCAGTCTCCAGTTCTAATACATGTATAGTATCTTAGTCCATTTTCTTTGTTTTTTACCCCCCAAAAATCGACCTACAAAAGGAACACCTGCCTTTAAGTCTGATCATACATGTAGATGGAGAAGACAACAAGCTGACCTTGAAGAACAGTTATTTCAAATAATGTCTCCCATCCTGCCTTGCATAAAATGCTCAATAAGAATCCCCCATAGATCATGGCTTCAGGGTAGAGAATCTTATGAAGGACGATTGTCTTGAGATCATCGACCCTTTTGGTGTTGAACATCTTCATTGCCTTTGTTTGGTTAGTTAACTAATTTATTGTGTAAATCACTTTTAAGATAAATTATGTGCTAGTCTACATGTACATGTAGGTTCTAGGCTGAAGAGTTTGTTTCTATTTGATACTCTGCTGCAATTGAAACAAAGTCGGAACAAATACATCATACTATTCCTGCTTCCCTCAGCCATCTCTGAAATTATTTCCTCTGATGTGACTGTGGCTGTGAACAGCAGAATGAAACACACTGTTCAGCCTGGAGTGTAGGCTACATGTACATACAGTGTTTAAGCCTAATCCATTCGGTACACATTAAATATGTACATTTCAAAGGGGTCCTTGTTCATGTATTTGTAGCTCATTTTGAAATAAGAAAATAAAGGAGGTTCTTTTGATACACTTCAGGTGGAAAATGAGCAGATTGTTATACGTCACAATAAACATCAATTTACCTTCAATAAAATGTGTAAAATTGCTTCTACACTGTAATAATTGGTTACCTAATTCTAATGGTTGATAACGCCTGTTCATGATGAATATGAACAAGTCAGGAAAAAAATCCTATAGCTTTACTTTCAGGCTGTTAGATATTTCTAATTCATTATCTATCACAAGACTAATTCTCCTGCAGCCAGACTCATTTTCAGTATCATCTTCTCTCCGCTCCAGACACAATGAATACGGACGACTTCTTGAAGGAGGCTCAGATCATGAAGAAGCTTCGGCACCCTAAGCTGATCCAGCTCTACGCTGTCTGTACCAGGGACCAACCCATCTATATTGTCACTGAGCTCATGATCAACGGCTCCCTGCTCGATTACCTCCAAAGTCGTAAGTGTCTCTTCCCTTCATGGCCACACTGTTTGTATTCCTGAAAATTGTTCAGTTCAGTTCAGTTCAGTTCAGTTAATTTTCTCAATATAAAAAACAACAACATGAGATACATGCACATCGATAACATTATGAAAGAACATTTCATTTAAATCACAACTGCATGTACATGTACAAGTTAAAAGTATTCATTTTCGAGGGGTAGCAGACCTTATCATGTGGTCAACCCATGGATTTAAAACAAAACATTGTACATAAATTTAAAAACATATAAATCAAATGAAAGTAGGGTTCCCTGGTAGAACAGTGTTCAATCACTGAAGGGGCTACCCAGGGTAAAGAATACCAATTAAATAAAAAAAAAAGTTTCAAATTTTTCTGAAAGACCAAACGATACAAAACAGACAAAGGAAATCAAACTGAACTACTAACTCCTAGGCTTATGGGTTATCTTTAGTTACTGGCAAGTATACGTATTGATTAGATATTGTTTATATAATTGAGAATGTA
This sequence comes from Arbacia lixula, assembly GCA_963669155.1. Taxonomy (NCBI): domain Eukaryota; kingdom Metazoa; phylum Echinodermata; class Echinoidea; order Arbacioida; family Arbaciidae; genus Arbacia; species Arbacia lixula. The sequence goes on along the minus strand of OZ022586.1, from coordinate 18,571,200 downwards.
CTGTAGTAGAGGGATATAGTCCACCCTGAAGTTATGATGGTTTTGATTAAAGCAGAATATTTAGTTATGGTTTGACGAAAATCCGTCAAAGGATACGAGAGGATGTGATTTTTTAAATGGTTACTTTGTGACTTTATATGCGAGGTGTTCTCACATATTATGTGCTGTATGATTCCATTAATTGCTCTATTTCTGTTTTTGAAGAAGGAATAATTCTTTCATAGAGGTATATATGTAAAACAGCTTGGATGCAAGGCTATCATGCTTTCATCATGGCCACGTCTTTCACACTGTCAAAGGCTAAATGGAATAGCAGATTGTGCAGTCAAGAGGCTAACTTACAGACATAAATGCAAAGCCCTGCCCTCTAATAAATGGCAAAATGGCTTGCCCATATCCTGTCTACAGGGCTTGGGACGTGTCCACAAGCTATAGGGAGGGCCAGGGGCGTTGTTCTCTGTAGGGTGTCTTTATCTGTGATGTGGCGAATAGCTAGCTATTTGCGTCTTTATTAGCCAGATCAAGCAAAATAGCTAGCTATTTGGTCAAGAAAATTTCCAAAGAAATCTGGGGCTAGATGGCTAAATAGTGAGCTGATTTGCAAACTAGCTCGCTATTTCGAAGAGCGTCATTTTTAGCCTGAAACTTTCTCAATCCCATCATGCCTTGGCACCCACTCCGAAGCATGTGGAACAGCAGAGGCATTGTTTACGTTAGGTCTTTAAACGTGCGTGAAGGCAAACTCACAGCCGGGATCTCTACCAAGGTGCCTATTATCGTCGCACACTGCGCATGCACGAACATCAAGCTAATTTATGCATCCCGAGTTTCGACCTTACGTGTTCCAAGTTTCAAGCTAATGAAGATGTGATTGCAACTTCAGGCTAGTTTAAAGGATCAGCAAACTAGCTTGCTATACTGTATTTTGTCAGATTGTGCTAATGCAGACACACTGAGTGAATATGGTGTGTGTTGGATGGGTTAGCCCCCCCCCCCCCCCCCTTCCATTCTGCCCCTCACACACATAAACCCAGAGCTGCCAAGTCTCCCAAATTTCACAGGACACTCCTTTAAAATAGACCAATATTACTGCACTTGAATTCATCACATCACACAATCTCCCTGATTACAGATATATTGTCATTAGGTCGTATGCATTTGATAGACATTATTGGAATATATTTGCCTGGTTTGAACAAGATATGGATTTGGAGTTGTGGTATGTTACAAAAATTGCCGCAAACCTGTAGAATCACCCTTATATTGAAACCAACATAGTTTCAGGGTGGACTATCTCTTTAAGCATTGGTTGTTTGTACCAGTACCATTTTAGGGTTTATTCACTAGTCGTATTGTATCCAATGGGTATTTCATGTATAAAGCATTTCTAATCCCCTCAAATTTTTGTCAAGGGCACATTTTTTTACCAGAAATTTGGCAATAATATAGGGGGTTTTATTCTCAAAGCACAGTAATGACACTGTTAAAAAAAAAAATGAAATCAAAATACGTGACAATTTTTTTGCCACAAAGAATAGAGGGCTGGGCTTAGCCGCGATGTCACAGCCAGGTGCATGTACCATGTTTAGGGGTAATTTTGCAAATCTTGATCCCGTTTGTTGTTGTTTTTGCCTGAGTTTACTCAAATTTGTTCCAATCTATTTCTCCCTTTTGTCTGTTTGTATTGACAAGGACTTTTATATATACATGTAAGCAGGGTGGTCACCAGAAAATCTTTTACGCATGGCTCAAATAAGCAGAATGTCACTTTTTGTCAGATATCTGTGCTGGACGCGTGGTACACAACTATGGAACGCGTGGCTCAAAGAAAACAAAAACAATAAGAATAATAAGACTGATACTGATTTTACGCATGGTGCAGTGAATTTACATGTGGCTCACAATCACTTTCTGGACCTGACGCGTGGTGTTTGCGCCGCATGTTTTCTACACTGGGGACCACCTCCTGCATGTAAGAGTGAACTACCCTTTTAAACTATTGATATCAACTGTTAAAAATAATAAAAGATGCATCATGTGAAAGAGCATACATTTCTGCACAAGATTAATCCATTTAGGGTATTTATTGATATTACCTTCGTAATGATTTTTCAAAGCAAAATAAGGGGCAAATGGACACCAAATCTTCAAATTGGCAACTCGGCAAAAAGGTTGAAATCCCTCTTTTGCTCTTCAAATTGGCATGATTTTGGCATTAACTTGAATGATTTTGACATTTTATTAATTTGTAATGGAATTTATATTATGTTTCTTCATGAAAATGTCACTTGAAAGAAATACTGTTGCCAATTTAAAAGCCAAGATAGTGATCAGTTTTGCTCTAAAAAGGCCAAGTCCTGAATGAGTTAAAGTGGAAAGAGAGATCTAGAGAGAAAAAACAAACAATATTAGCCTGTTGCTCAGGATAGTATCAGGTTTAGATTTTTGGCCTTTATGAACCATGGTCCACTCAGGATTTGCCATGGAATAGCCTAGTTACTAGGCTGAAGAGTGCATGGTCACAACCAAGTCTGTTAACAATTATGTCTGGTAATACAGACCAGGCCCTAATCCCTCTGACTGCCCTGGATCCTCTTTTTGTTTATTTCTTAAAGAGGATCCAGGGCAGTCAGAGGGATGAGGGGGCCTAGTCTGTATTACCAGACATAGTTTTTAACGGACTCAGTTGTGTTCATGCTCTCCTCAGGCTAGTAACTAGACTAGCCATGGAACTGAATTAACCAATGGGGTATGGCTTAATTGCACCTGTAATTTTTTAAAAATTTGTCGTGGTCATTGACCTGTACAGGAGATTACGCAGGAGTCACACTGCTTACCGGTAGCAGAGGTGATAGGTCCATGCCGGTAGTATCTGAGTGGAGAAAAGCCAGCCAGCAAATATGCGGACTCTTTAAAGAACAGGTTAAAAAGGAGAGAGAGAGAGAGAGAGAGAGAGAGAGTGAAAAAAATCTATGATATTGAAGAGTTGGAGGGAGATTGCGGGAGATTGGAGGATAATTGAGTTATAGAATCCTGCCGAAAGTTCATGTTTAGGGAAGATATTGATTACATTTGCAGAAATAACAGTCTCAAAATATAGATTAGCGAAATAACATCGTCAAGGTGGACTCCATGTTTTCAGCTGGTACATCCAAACACATAAATGATACATCCACCAGGCTCCGAGGGTTTTGTGGTTTGAAAATAAGTTTGTCTGCTTGAAGTTATGTTACTGAGGTTATAAAATAAGATACGAGCGCAGTAGTGAAAACATTATAAATGCACATCTTTATGTAGGCATTCAATGTGCATGTTAAGCATCGGGGAAAACGAACATTAATTAATGTGCAAGAGATTTTGTCAATCCCGGAGCCCATCTTATAAGGAGTGGTGTTGATCCGAATTGATTGAGAAATAAGATCTAAGTTATGTTACTAGGGTTATGAAATAAGATATAAGCACAGTAATGAAAACATTATGCACATCTTTATGTAGGCGTACTATGTGCATGTTAAGCAGCGGGGAAACGAACATTAATGTGCGAGATACTTTTTTTAAATCCTGGACCCCACCTTACAAGGAGTTGCATTGATCCAAATTGATTGAAAATAAGATCTATACAAAGTTATGTTACTGAGGTTATAAAATAAGATGTGAGCACAGTAATGAAAACATTCTGTACATGTACATCTTTGCGTAGGCATGCAATATACATGTTGTACATTTTAAGCAGGGGGGAAACTTGTAAGCCAAGATGTGGTCAATTGCAACTCTTCATAAAATGGGACCTGATGATATGTAATGCAAGAAGTAATGGAACCCTGATGTGTTTTGTTAGAATAGGGGCACATTTCTGCATTTTGCAGCTAAATACATGTACTACATGTAGCCCTGAGCTTCTGTATTTTTTCCCAATACCCATGAATGTATGTAATGATGTCCACCGATACTGAATGGGCATTTGAAGGGATTGCTGTACTTCCCTGTTTTCATTAGGATTTTTTCTCATTTTCTGCAAAACTTTTGGTTCATCTTTTTGATGATGCATACATGTATCATGTACATGTGACTTTAATGAAAAAAAGGAAATCATGTTATTTTGTTCCTAAATGTGAACCAGAGGCCTTCCTAGATTCAAGGACTAACTTTAAAGATTCAAACATCGACCATGGTTATGTGAGGCAAGATGCAGGCCCAGATTATTCCCCCCAAAAAACAAAATTGATGTATTTTTGTAATAAAAGCCAGCATGCACAGAGCATGATCAATAATGTGGTCTGTGGTACGGAGTGGGTCTGATCATTTTTCACACAAGTTCAAGTCAACACTGGAAGGATATTTGATGTTGATGCAGGGAGTGATTTCTCGTGGATTTGCTTTGCTTTGGAAAAAAAGAGCTCTTGTGGAGACAGCAATTTTTAACTCTCAAATGTGAAGAAAGTATTGAATGATTTGTTAACACATTGGTGAATGGACATTTTCTAAAAATGCTTTTTTGCAAGGTTAATTTATAGAATTTGAGGCAATGATTTATACCTCATGATTGCTGTTGTAAAAACTGATTAACATTCACTGCTTATTTGTTTGCATTGATGAGATGATAAGACAAGTTTGAATAGTACAGTACATTTACATGTCTGTGGCGTCTTTGCTGGTTTCAAATGCAACAGTGACATATCATAACATGAACAGTTAGTCATTGTTCTTTCCCACACTTGTCTTGTAGCTAAAGGCAACTCCTTTTAGCTGCGGATCAGGATTGACATTGTAAAGTTGTGAAAGTTCAGATTACAAATGCCAAGCAGCCTGAGTCCAGGCTATTTTCAATACTGATCTATACAACTACAGTGTATATATGTTTCATATCACAATCAGATATAGAATAAAACAACGCCAAAACAGTACAACATTGAGATCGTAAGCAGTTAATCATTGCACATTTCTGTTCCTCTTTGCTCCCATCTTGCAGCTAAGGGCCACTCTCTTCAGCTGCGGATCCTGATCGACATGGCCGCCCAGGTGGCAGCGGGAATGGCTTACCTGGAGTCTCAGAACTACATCCACAGGGATCTGGCTGCCAGGAACGTCCTAGTCGGAGAAAACAACATCTGCAAGGTGGCCGACTTTGGACTGGCAAGAGTTATCAAGGTGAGTTGGGAGGGATGGAAGTAGGGATTGTAGTGGGGGTGGTAGTGGGGGTTGAAGTTTGTGGTGATAGTGGTGGTGGTGTTAGAGGTGGTAGTGGGGGTAGTGTTGGTGGTGGTAGGGATGGTAAAGAGAAAAATATCTGCAAGGTGGCAGACTTTTGGATGGCTAGAGTTAACAAGGTCAGTTGGGAGGGATGGTGGTCAGAGTGGTGATGGTGATGATTGATGGGGATAGGGATGGTGATAGTGGTTGTGATGGTGATGGTGGTAGGGGTGGTGTTGAGAAGGAGGAGGAGAACAACAAGAAGAAGAAGTAGAAGAAGAAGATGTCAGACTACCAGCTGGCCTTCAAAGGTGTAGGAGGAAGAAAATACGGAGGATGGTAATGACTATGGTGATAATGATGATGATGACAAAGATGACGACGACAATGCCGATGATGATGATGATGATGATGATGATGATGATGATGATGATGATGGCGATGATAATGATGATGATGATGGTGATGATGATATTGACTTTACGGTCTCATACATTTAAACAGTGATCCACCAAACCAAACACATCCTATCAGTGTATGCAAAGTTGCATTCACTGAACTTAAATTGTATTATGTACACCATATCCAGTGATGAAACACCAGCTAATGAACTAAAAGGGAGCAAAAGTTGTGCCCTGAAAGTAGAGATGACTGAATACATTGTGGCTAGCAACACTCTCATCTGCTTTATCATAGTTGTTGTTCATGTTCATGTACAGTGTACATGTATCCAAAATATGGTAGCTTCCCCGCCCTCTTCATTCATAACACACCTACTACCACAGTGTATAAATCATGAACATGCCATGAGATGACATTCCTATTATAACTCACAAATAGCCTGCCAAGGTTAAAGCACTATGCATGCTGTGCAGTACACATCTCTGCTAAGTGCTTCTCAAATGTATGCATTTCAGCAAATTATGAAATTGTGATGTGTGTGTAGTTCTGGGAATAAATATGATAAGTTTGTATTACAGATTGGATTTACATACAACCTATACAAGAACATACGTATCTAGAATGTATGAATGAGTTCATTGTAATATGGCTAGACTTAAAGATTACATCACATCTGAGCTTTGAGAATGTGTATTACATTCACATGTGTATATGTACATATTATATAAAATCATAACTAATACTTAGCTGTAATACAATAGCAGCATACTCCTGCCCTTCACCCCCAGCAACATTAGAATTGTGATACTGAATTAGTCCCATTTCAGTTACTGTATAGGTACCACATATTACTACTCAGACTTTAAACTCAGCAATATTTTCTTCCCAACAATGAAGCTCATAATGATATTCCTGTCCTCCTCACCCCATCAACAGGGGAAGGGGGGCTGAGGCAGGCGATGGTGTGAAGTGAAGTCTTGTCATCACAATAGCCTTCAGAATAGATGCCTTTCACCTCATCCATGCATTATGTACGTCCCTATGACGCCCATGGATGAATTCAACCTCGCCTGTAGCCTGGCTGCCAGGCTGTTGGCCATTTTCAATCCAAATTGTAATATTCAGTAAACAGGTCTGGCTGCAGTAGACTAATCATTCTTAAATTCTCCTCTGACTAGGAAGGAGTCAAGAGGAGAATGATGCAGTGACTAGTCTATAAGTTCTAGACTTTATTTCTTAGGTGTGATTAGAAGTGTCCAAGAGACTTGACACCAGGCTAAGTCTTTGTGTGAGGGAGGTAGAGTGTAGCCGCGCATCCTGTTAATGCATGAATCACGCCTGCACACTCCTGCTTGCACAAAGGGCGTGCTCTCATGTACAGTGCTCAGCGATTCAGAGAGAGAGAGAGGGGTGGAGGAGAGGTACATGTAGGGGAAGAGACAGAGAGGAGGTAGGTACATCAAAAACAAAATGAGACAGAGAGATAGAGAGAGGGAGAGAGAGAGAGAGAGAGAGTGAGTGAGAGTAGGAGAGAGAGAGAGACAAAGGAGAGAGAGACAAAGGAGAGAGAGAAGAGATGTAGAGAGAGGGAACGTAGATAGATGGAGAGACGAGATAAGGAGAGAACATGCAAGAGCATATTTTGTTCATCAGATGTCCCCACAAATTGGCATTTAGATAAAAATGCTAGTTAGTGGTGACAGCGACAGCTAGCATGTAAGTCAAAAAGTTAAACCCAAGCATTTACACAAAACTGGGGGATACATACAGATTCAACTCACCACAAAGATGATGTATTGTACAGTTTCCAAGAAGATAGTTATAGACAATAGGATAAGTAAGCTTGGGGGCATATTCTTCAGTATGAACAGTCAAATTTCCAGCTTAAATAATAATCATATTCTTGGAAAACACATCTTGTGTAGTTTGATATTTTCCTGCTAACATCCTCTTTCTTTTGTGAACAATTCTTCAAATATTTGCTGTTTGCAAAGAAAATAGTAGGTTTCAATAGATCGGGGGTGCAGGGGGAGAGTGCAAAATTGTCAAAATCCATACATGTACAGCACTGTAGACTAGCAGATGATTTCATAATGTGTATGGTAATTCGCCTCTATGGTCACCTACATGTAGACCATGTGCAGTGTAGAAATTTTACATTGTACATTACACGTTTTATTATAACCTTCTTTGTGCTAGATGAACTACCGTTCAATGGAATTTCTATGCATAACTTGTAACAAGAAGGCTTATGTGTATGTGGCACACACAGATTTGGAGACAGGGTGTCCCACTTGCAAAAGACATGAAACTTGGCAGGAATCACCAGTATACACCCTAATGATTCTCACAATCATAGCTTCACATACAATCTCAGCCCACAGTCCACTTTCATTATCATATTCTCCCTGTCAGCGTGCTATTTGAGCATTGCTCCCAATTAATGTGTGCACTGTGGAGTGGACTGGTGTGGAGCGTAGTACTAAGGAGTATCTGGCCTGTAGGCTACAGTTTTGAGACGACCCGCCCCAAACCTCTAAATCTAACAATCACTATAATTTTACTCAAAGTCTGTTTCCAGTTCTATTATTGTGAGGGAAGTTCCGATACAGTATCTTCTTGAATTTCTGTGCTTTTACAAAGTTTTATTTTTTGACCTGCAAAAGGGAAACCCTGTCTTTAATGTACAGCGCTAAGCTCCCTTCATCATAATAAATTCAATATGTTTTACAGTACTGGCACACTCATGATGCCATAATGGAAAGCCTTTATAATGGCGATGAGTGACGGAAACAGCAAGCTCACTGCTAACATTGCCTGCATTACGGGTCTCACAACCAATCAGAAACAATGTGCCAATATGTGGTTGAACATCGGTGAAATATTGGCAATGTGATGATACATTGCAGTGCTGCTGTATCTGCGAATGGTATTAAATGTGGCATTGTCCTTTTGCAGGTAAAAAAAAAATCTAACTTCTTTAAATACCACAGATAATGGTTGAAACTAATACTGTTTATTGAAATTCCCTCACAAAATCAAAATTGGAAAGTAAATTTGAAGGGGAACTTTATTTGGGGTTGAGTTTCGGATGGATCATCCAAATCTCAATAGTGTGTCCAGTTTCTGACCGATACACTGGTTATTGCGGTACGGATTATGACAGTCAAACTATATGGTCGCTATGAAACAGAGTGTAAACAAGGAAAGGTTGTTTGTTAAGCTATCTGTACATATACGTATGAATGAGATTTCATACATTTTATTGTTATACTGCTGATCTATGCCAAATTTCATAACATTTGTAAAAGGCTGACACTTCTTTGTAAAGGGACAGTTGATTTAGTTTAGGAGGGACAGTTGATATAGTTAAGGAATAAACAGACTGGAAATGATGATTGTGTGTCATCACAAAGTCATTTCTAACATACAATGTGTTTGTGCAAGGACAGCAAAATAACCTTGAGTGAAGTTTGGACAAACTTGCTTGGTATGTTTTCAAGCAGAGTTCATTGTGAAGGAGAGTAGTACTGGTGGTGACAGGTTTATTTGCATTCAACGAAACAGAATAGAGACTGAGAGGCATGTTTCATAGGAGTGTGCGAAACGTTTTAGACGAGATTGGAAATGTTAACCCTTAACTCCTTCTTGCATATGTGGGCTGGCTTTTCTCCACTCAGATACTAAGTGGCACGACTCCCGCTTAATCTGCTGTACGTACAATAGACAACAGGCTCTGAATAAAGTTTAAAGTCCTTTTGGGGCACAATTTAGCCACACCCTTTTGGTTTCTGCAGTTCCATGGTACATTTTAACATCCCAAGTGAACCAGGGTTCACGAAACCTGAAGATCTTATCGTGAGCAATAGGTGGAACTTTGTGAATGTTGTGAAAATTGGAGTCAGTGCCAGTCCCACATGTAGGTCAAGTTGCTCATAAACTTGGGCATTACAGGGAGAAATAAAACATAATTTGCCAGAACGAATATCTTAGACTAAAACTTGTCATATGAAAGACTCTCCTCAAAATTCTCTAAAATGGTAACATCCCAGTCCAAAAGAATGATTATCGGCTGTAATTTTATTACATTTACCACCGAATAATGCTAGGTTGTGGCTCATGTGTATGTTAAATGGTATGGAATTCAATTTTAAAGATTGTAAACTTACGAAGTAATAGCTCTTGGAGGTTATAGAGCATCTTGTGGTCTGGTTTGAATCTGTCAAAATTGGTATGAACAGTCCTTTGTTATTGTGAAGATTTCCCTTAATTGTAAACCCTACTCTATTCTCAGGGCACATTCTAGCAATTCATGGAAAAGTGTTTACTACTACTATCCTCTTATCTGCCAAGATGGGGTGTCCCATTTTCAAAAGTGGAAAACTATCCTTGTGTGTGTTTGAACTGCAGTAGTGAGCATAGTCTACATTCATAATCGTATTGTCCCTGTTTAATAGGGAGTGATACAGGCATTGAACGCATGCTCCGTGGAGTGGACCCATAACGCACAGCGGTCTCCGGTCTCTAGGCTTTAGGTTTCGGACAACTCAGCCAAGACGTCATAGTCTTCTAATTTGCTTTAAAGGCTTTCACGCGTCGATTCTGTGGGGAGACGTCACTATTTAGCTGCTACGCTTACTTGCCAACTTAACGCACGTATACGGCACGCAGCGAAATGGCTAGCCACGATAACGGCAGAAGGTTTAGCTTTGATAAGGATCGTGCATTCTAACCAGGCAGGTAAATGCGTAAGTTGCCCATGAAACAATACACAGAGGTAAGTGTGCGTTTTGCACGGAACGCATGGCGTACGCAATATGGGCGCGCTAGGGATATGTTCTGCGTACGACGCGTGAAAGTCTTTAAGCCAGCTACAGTGTAGTTCCCAGTTCTATCATTGGGAGGGATGTTCTAGTACAGTACAGTACCTTCTTCCATTTTCTGGGGCTTTTCAACATTTTATTTGTTTAACCTGAAAAAAAGACATCCTGTCTTTAAAGTATCTAAAATATCTACATCATACAATAGTATGAGGCTTGTTCACTTTCATTCTAGACTATGTATCATCCAAATAGATTCTCTCATACCCTCTGACCTTGATTTTGATATTTTATGATTACAGAAAGTGCCCTCAACTTCAACTCGCCTGAGTTACATGTAATTTTATAACTGCTGGAGTACTTAGTGGATATTTAGTCATCTCTATTTATTCCATTTACCTGAGATGTGCTGGTATATATGGTGCTTTGTATTTAACCACTTAACACCCTCAGTCCCAAGGAACCGAGTTGTTATGGGGCTGTCAGTGCTTGGTACTGAGGGGGCTAGCCCAATAAGTCCCAGAGGCAAGTAAATGAGTTGTTTGTAATATCGGGCTGTCAGTGCTTGGTACTGAGAAGGTTTCAATGATTTCCATGCTTGTACAGTATTAAAGTATAAATGAATGAATGAGAGAAATTGATTTAAAAAAAAAACAAGTGTATGTAATGTCTAAGCGCAAAGAGAAGAATCAAAATCGGTCTTTATAGATAGTTCTAGCTATATACATGTGAACAGTACAAGTTGAGTTGTGTTTACAGTCAGATGCTCCTTACATGCATGTTGTGCACAATTTTTTTTGGTTGAAAATGTGCATTTTCTCAAAAGTTATGCATCCTTGTACCTGTGCATTTGATACATCATTAGAAACACGTTTTAACACATATATACCTGTGAGAAAAAAAAATCATTCCATTGTCCAAAACAGAACAAGGGCAATTTATTGAAATATGTATGGTAGAGCATCTCCCACGTGACGTCACAAAATTGAAATTTCCAAAAGTCATAATTTTCTTATCCTTTGACAGATTTTTGTCAAACCTTAATTAATATGTTTATTTCATGTTTCTGCATTTCTTGAAACCAAGTTATCTTCAGGGTGAACAATGCCATTAATGTATCTGCAAGTACCACCATGTTATTGAAATCACGTTGTATTGTTTGTGTTTGTTTTCTACATGTATAGCACACTAGACCAGTCTACATTATCCCATAGCAGTAGATTTGCCCTACACTGTGTTTGTGTGATGATATTTGCTTCATTAAGCACAGCCTTGTACCGCATTACCTCAGACTGGTGCTTCTCAACCATGTTATTGATGAGCTTTGACTTTTTAAGTACTTGTAGTCTGCTACCTAGACCCACTTTGTGTGACTTACAGTTTATGATAAACAAACTATAATTCATGATATATAAATCAAAGTACAACTGCAATTGGGTGTACATGTAGGATATGAAAATAGAAAGCAAGAAAGGGCCACATTCATGATACCTTTAGTAGCCTAATTAAGTACTTACAGTACATGATGTAGGTGAATGCACTCTATCAACTAGGCAAATAAGGTTACATGAATGTGACAATAAAAAAAAGCGCATGCATGGAACATTACACATAACATGAGTTCAAAAGGCAATGCACTGTTGTAAAAGGAACAGGCCGCCCCACCCTGAAAGGGTCTGCGAACAAAGACTGGTAGTTATTGCCAGACACTGAGATAGTCACGCCACACATTGTAGTATTGAATTTGATTATACCTGTTTTTGAACTCTGAACAGTGATGAGAAGAAAGCCGTCTTTGTTACTCGATATGTCTGAGTCTAGCCTGTGTTTGCTCTCCCCGTTAGTCTTGGTGTGTTCTGTTTGGCAGTCCTGATTACAGCGAGGTCACTCCACAATGGAATATGGAAAGAGGACCTTATTTGGTGTAGAATCCATTCATATTACAAACACAGATTAGTAAGGAAGCACTGAGGCAGAAAGTCAAATCACAATTTTTTGTTCTCAACTTGCGGTATTATGAAAGGTTTGTGATTTTATGTGAGTTTACAATGTGGTTGTCATGTTGGGAGGAAGGGTACATGAGAGAGGAGAGGGAGAGGAGAAGGAGAAGGAGAAAGTAGGTAAAGATGGTGAAAAGGAGAAGAAAGAGAAAAGGGATTAGAGGAAGGAGAAAATATTGTAACACAAAGAATGAAAGGCAAATAACAAGATGGAAAAAGAAACAAAGAGTGATAATAGAAGAAGAAAAAACATGAGGAAGAAAAGGAAACAGAAGAAAAGAATCTTTATGAACAGGTTGCCGTGATAGATATGTACAACTAGAGTTCATGTATACTGAGCAAAAGACAGAGAGGCAGAGAGAGGAAAAAAGAAGAGGAGAGAGTGGAGGTTAGAGGGGACAGAAAAGAAGAAATTGTTATTTCCTTATCTATGAGATGCAAAAATGTGAAGAATGAAATGATTATGAACAAAGTGTAATAAGTCATCAAATGTCCCCCATTTTTTTTTCTATGAGATGCAAAAATGTGAAGAATGAAATGATTATGAACAAAGTGTAAAAAGTCATCAAATGTCCCCTGTTTTTTTTCTTTGCAGGATGAGATCTATGAGTCGCACGTTGGAGCCAAGTTCCCCATCAAGTGGACCGCTCCAGAGGCAGCCAACTACCACAGCTTCACCATCAAGTCAGACGTCTGGTCCTTTGGCATCCTGCTCACCGAAATCATCACCTACGGAAGGATACCCTACCCAGGTAATGTCTCGTCTGCTACCATGTAGAGTGAAGTAACAAGCATAGATAGCCGAGTGATCAATCAATTGCTGTTCTGTGAGTATCTCTAGGGATCATAAGGAGGCTGTTGTAGACAACTATCGCTCCTGCCTGTCATACTTAACCAAACAATCAATCAATCAATCAATCAGTCAGTCGGTCAATCAAAACAATAAGAAAGCAGTGAATGAATCAGTGCTTTCATTCTCTTCTAATACCCAGGGATGATGAACAATGAGATCCTGGACAACATTTACAGTGGTTATCGCATGCCCTCAATTAATCAATCTGTTAATCTATTAATCAGAGAGTTAGTAAGTCAGTCAGCCAATCAGCCAAAGAATCCATCTATCAATTGAAACAATGAATAAACAAGGAATCAATCACATATTCAATCAATCAGTCAGTCAGTCAGTTGGTCAGTCAGTCAGTCAGTCAGTCAGTAAGTAAGTTAGTCAATCAATCAGTTAGTCAAAACAGAGAATCTATCACTTTTACTCTGTTTCTTCCAATGCGCAGGGATGATGAACAAGGAAGTCTTTCACAATATGAACCATGGTTTTCGTATGTCCTTTAATCAAAGAATCAATACAATCAATTATTCAATCAGTTGGTCAGTCAGGTGGTCAAATGATTCATCATTCAGTCAATGTAATGACTCAATCACACTTTTACCCTGTTTCTTCCAATGCGCAGGGATGACGAACAAGGAGGTGCTGGACAACGTGGACCGTGGCTACCGCATGCCCATCCCCCCCGGCTGCCCCCCTGAGCTCTATGACATCATGTTGGAGTGCTGGAAGTCTAAGCCCATGGAGAGGCCGACCTTTGAGACACTGCAGTGGAAGCTGGAGGAGTTCTTTGTCATGGAGGGCGAGCAGTACCGGGAGGCTTCCTCGATCCGCTGAGCAAAATTTGGGTTTCTTACTTTGTGACTTCTCGCCCCGTCTTATGAAGAGTTGCGATTGATCCGCATCAATCGCAAGTCCAATCCCTGATCTTTAAAATACAGAGTTAGGATTGATATCAATTGCAAGTCTTTACAAGACCGGGCCCTTAACTGATGGCCCTATCAGAGGAGGGCTTCTTTGTGATCGATCAGAGAGCCCAGTATAGGGAGGCATCTTCAATCTGCTGACCAGACAACAAAAACTGCTCTTCTTTGTCTTAATTGTATTGTGACTTCTAAGGCCCTGTCTGAACAAGAGTTGCGATTGGTCTGAATTCGATCGCAGGTCCGTTCCTTGATCTCTAATGTTCACAATTACGATTGATATCAGTCGCAGATTGCAATTGGTTAGAATCGATTGTGAGTCCATTCCCCAATCTCTAGTGTTCAGAGGTATGTTTTATATCAATTGCAAGTCTTTATAAGACCGGGCCCTTTGAAAACTTCATCAGAAGAGCAGTCCTATTTGATGGAAGGGAAAAAGGAAAGGAAGGTTTTTTTTTTCAAGTTAATCACGGCTGGTCGAAATTTTTCCTTTGTATATTGTTCTTCAAAAGCAAGAACTATTGAACTTTAAGTTTTTCACCTTCCTTGAAGAGCAGCTAATACATAACTATGAGGGACTTCCCCTAAATTGTAGGTATGGTTCAAGATTACATTTTTGTGGTTTTGAAAGTATTTGTCACAAATCAGTGTGATTATTTCTACATGTTATGCTGTCTTACATGTTTTCTTTTTAGGTATACATATCGTGCTGTAGTACAGAACTGCTGCAATTTTTGTAAAATGCAAATTAGAATTTGTGTTCTGAACCACCTAGAACTAGCATAGAAAAATGAGACCTGTTTTTCATAACGGAAAATGTAAATATTGATATCCCACAATGTTTTATTCACTATCTTCGACACAAATGCTTTTGCCCTCCAAAGCAATTTCATGCACTTATATATTTCTTATCTTGTATTTACTCAAGACTTTACTGAGAATCTAATCTCTGATACAGAGTTCGTCATATCAATTTTTGTATTTATCAAGAAGATATGTCTTGACATTAGTGGATGAAGCCACGAGGCCTCTTCATTTTTAAAACTCTTTCAGTTCCATAGGCAACTGTGTTGTGAGTGACATGGGACTATCAATGGATGGTACTGAGAGGGTTAACTCTCTCAGTCCTAGAGTCAATACATTATGATGTGATTGACATTGGACTATCAATGGAGGGTACTGAGAAGGTTAACTCTCAGTATTTAAATCTGTCAATACTCTTGGTATGAAGATGTGTAGTAAGCCGAGTTTTAGAGGCCTGGTAATGTTAGGGTAAAAAGGTCTCTAGTATATGACAACCTTAACTGCGCTATGACATCATAAGACATCATGTAATCAAGAAATTTTGAATTTACACGGCAATTGTTTTAGCGGATTTTTTTTACTATCAGTTACACGTTTGTGATTTGAGTACCGGTATAGTCCAGATTGTATCTAATAGATATCATGTTCAGTGATTGTCTTGTGATGATCTTGTGGAGTATCACAAAAAGAATGATTCCACCCAAAATAAATTTATGAGTAATTACTTTACTCAAACAGAAATGTACAGAAATGTGGCATATTGCATGATATGTGGTTATGTCAATGCAGCTACTTACATTTAAAGGTGACAAGAGTAAAGGAATATGAATTTGAATTTTGAAGGACTACAATCAAATGTTGATTGATTGAAACTAAAATGTATGTGCACTAAGACATGCTAAAGACTTCACAACAACAACAACAAAAAAAAGAGTTCCAGAAAAACAAAAGGAATCCTGGTGTTGGGAGGAAGCAATTGTGGAAACAACTTTTTGTATTTTGTAAAAAAATGAATAGTTCATAAACAGTACTTATTATTACTAAGCCTATTTCCTTTTCTAACATAACTTAAAAGTGAGTGATACAAATTGTGATTTTTGTGAAACTTCAATTGATAAATTTATTGCTCTTTTTTTAGTAAATAGATTATCCAAGGGTACACTTGGAATATGTTAGAAACTGGAGAAAAAATATTTGATCGTTTTGGTCCACTTTTTATAGTTTTAGGGTTATTATACCTGTATCATTACATGAACTACAGTATTGGCTGTTTATGTAATATCTTTTAAAAATATTTATGTTAATGATAGATTGCACTTAAACTTATATATATCCTATCACATTCTGACCAAGAGATGGTATACCAGTAGATAGCTGTGACTGAAAATTCAGAAAGGAAAATGTCTTTGATTGCAATGTGGTGATATGAAATGACTTGTGTTTCATTTTTTTTTTTATATGTGTAATCAAGATGAATATGATATCTCTCTTCACTCTCCATGATTTTGACTTTATTAACCTATAATCTTGTCTGAGTAATGAATTAACTCTTTATGTGCCATTCTTAAACATCTTTCTTTACATCAACTACACTGTCAATAAAATCTATATTTGTCCATGCAATCACTATGGAAAATGCTTTTGTCTGTAGATTAGAAGTGAATATATATATATATATGTCATTATGCTGTTCTATAAACTTTGAATGATGCCCGTTGTCAGTGCGTATAATTCAAAGTCTGGTGTTGTGAGTAGTATTTATCACTTTTGTATATATTATTTGTTCTTTTTTTTTAGGAAAACAAAATAAAAACACCACAAGCACTTTCAAAGACACGTAAATGAGTGTGTCTTGTTAGCTTTCACTTTGTTTTTGTTACAACACACAGCACTTTCAATATTTGTATAAAAATCATGTATTAAAAAGACAATGTACATACGGTACAGTTAGTGATATTGAGCAATGTTGATATGAAAACAAAACTTTTGTTTTTGGCAGACGTGAAGGATTGGTAAAACATTCTCCTGGAGAACTTACATGTATGCTATCTACTCAGAAGAAAAGGCTGTTCATTGTATTCAGTGTACATTAGTATGTGTACTTCTTGTCTGGTATTTGTTGTGGGCCTATTCTGACTGTATTCTACCGCTATATAACACATGGTATGCATGCTGGTTTTGACAAAGCCATGTACATCTAAGATAAAGATAAATAATTGATAATTTTTCACTCAATATCTAGCTTAAATGTTCCCCTCTATGTCTTTGGAATACTCTTAAGCATTATAATTATTACATTATCTGTTTTGTCTGCATAATCATCGTTTCCTGCCAGATATTTTAGAATGGTATTCAAATTTTACAAGCTGTCTTCATGAATGTATTTTTGTTCTTTTCTTGTCTTGACCAAACCATATGTAAGATAAAGGCTTATGATAAGTGTAATTTTTTCACTCAATATCTAGGTTATATGTTTCCCTTTATGTCTTGGAAAACTCTTAAGCGTTATTACATTGTATCCAGTCATCTGAATAATCTTTCTCGTGAGATGTTTGAGCATGGTATTCAAATTTTCCTGGCTATCTTTGTGAATATATTTCTAAAAATTTCCGCAACCAGGTTTGAGTTTTACGTTCATTGATCTGCCCAACAATTGTGTATACTGCCATTGCTGACATTGTATTCTTATGGCTCAGTGAACACATGGTATGTGATTAAAATATCAAGTGGATTATCAGATGAGTTGTCATGGTATACCAAGTGTTTGTCCTTAAAAGGACTGTCTGGTTATTCTTACTGAATAGCTTTGGAAAGAGCTGCTCAGAGAGGGAAAGAAAGGGAAAGAATATAAAGTAGAAAGTGTAAGAATACTACTCTCTCTATATTCTTTTTCTTTCTCGATCACGCTTTGAGGAGCGTTTTTCAAAAGGATAACCATGATGGTTCTTTTAAGGACTAAAAATATACTGTACAGTGAAAACTCATAGCAAACCTTTTCACCATGCATGCACTTTCCTTGAAAGGAACATTTCAACTACAATATATGGATCACTTCAGGACAGGAAAGCAACAGTTTAATAGGATTATTCACAGCTACCCTACAGCTACCATTTCCATACTGGTAGATGTACACCTTACTTAGGGCATGTGTAGCAGACGATGCTGAGAGTGCAATGGTAAATGTACATGTTGGTCTCCCTTTTCCATATTTTCCTCAATGCTAGAAAGCTGTATGTTGCATTGCCTTTAAGTTTCTACATGTAGAAACTGCTTTAGGTCATCTCCTAAACTCATATTGTAATATAAATCAATCAATTGGAGTAGCTTGTCAGAATCTGATGTTGCGAGTCAGAATGAATTCCTCTTTTTGCTGGCAGTGGCGTATGATATTGAGGGGCCTTGTGCCAGTGGCATCTCTAAGCCAAGAAGGGAAAGTCAGCCTCTATCGTCCTCTTGACCTACGCCCTTGAACAACACCAGTTAGGGTGACTTTCTCAAGAACGTTCTTACGAAGTGCATGGCCTAGGAAACTTATCTGTCTTGTGGCAATTGTTTGAAGTAACTTTTGGGATGACATTGCTCTATCTAGGACATCTTCATTTGTAACATGATCAGTCCATGACACTCTTAACATCCTACATCTTACATCAAGTGTAGGGCCTAATATACATGTCTACTGCCATTGGTATCTTTGCGTGGGAGAATGGAATACCTGGAGACAAGATTTGTGCATCAGTTGGAAAAATTGTGACAGCACCCAGATAGAATTGACTAGTTGAAAACAAGAACACATGATTGAAAATATCAATACTCATTTAGAATGACCCATCTGTGCTTAGTTCTTGTTCGAGTAAGCTGAATATCGGTTAAACCATGACAAAGTGATGTTTATTTAAATTCATTGTGAACATAAAGCAATCAAGATTTGTTACGTCTACCCACAAAACTGTTAAATGCTGTGCCAGATATTCTCTGTCAATTGCATTCTTTCAAAAATTAACTGAGGAGCTCTTATCTTAAATAGTAGAAAATCAAGCTTTGTTGGTTGAAGACTTAAAAAAGAAAATAATTTGAAATTAAATTGATTTAAACAAAAGAGGGAACGTCACACAAGAAGATTAACAATGCTATCAAGATAATTTGATAATCATAAGAAAGACATTTAAAAAAAATGGTATTCACTAGTCCTGAAAGTCATAATAGGCATCTCCATTTGCTTGTTCCATTGATTTTATTGCGTACATACAAATTCAATTAAAGAATTGCGCTTAAGAATTATGTTCCAGTTCATGATCTAAGTGTATCATTTGTCATTGGATTATGTGATTTCTGTTATTAGAATTCCTTGTTTGAGTAAGCCCATCCTCTCTTTGTCTTACAACAAATTGTGATCTTTACACAATAAATGTCAGATGATGTAATCATTGTTGGTGTGTGGCCGAGTTTCTTTGTTACGGTACAGGAAGTAAATTCCTCCCTTGCATGAAAGGTTTGTCCTTCTGTCTCTGATTCTCGTCCCCCCCCCCCCCCCTCTCCTTCCCTGTCTCTCCACTTCTCTCTTTCACTCCCTCTGTACCTACATCTCTTTTCCTTTCTGCCTCTCTCTCTCTCCCTTTCTCTCCATCTCTGTCTCTCCACCTCTCTTTCTCCATCTCTCCCTCCATGTCTCTAGATATCCCTTTCCTTCTCTCTGTCTCTTTCCCTTCCTTTCTCTCTCTCCATCTCTCCCTCTTACCCTTGCTCTCTCTATACCTGTCACCCCACTCCCACCCCCTCTCTTCTCCTTTATACCAATGGTGAATATTAGTACAATCTGGGACTAGCACAGACCAAGTATGTGCTATGCTTCATACATCCTTGCACCATAGGGTCCATGTTTGCACAGACCAAGAGAAAGAGAGAGGGATGGTGAGAGTGGACAAGATGGTAAGGGAAAGAGGGAGAGACAGAGTGGGAGGGAAAAGAGAGATACATGTAGAGAGGGCAAGAAAGATGGGAATATATCAGAGAGAGAAACAGGCATAATGAGAGAGAGAGACAAATGGAGAGGACAGAGGGATAGAGAGAGTGGGAAACTGGAGAGACGGGGTGAGGGAGGAGAAGAAAAAGAAGGACAGGCAAAGAGAACAATGGAATAATTTACATGTATCAATGACTTTTGTCAAAGAATATATAGTAACATATCACAAGTCATATTGTGTACAGTACATGTGTACAATTTAATATAAAAATGAATGTATTAATGCCATAATTCATAATTCAGCTTTTTTCACAACCAAATTTCAAGCTTCATATACATGTACATGTACAGCTTTGAACTTGTATATATACATGTAAGATATAGTCATAATTTTGCACAATGCACAATTGCTGCAAGATAATGCAAAACAAAGAGGGTGACTTGAATAATACCCACTCCTTGTTTTTCTTTGTATACACTATCATTGGACCATCAAATCCTCTGTCTTATGCTAGCCTCAGTTTCTACATTGTACTTGTGTATGAATACACCAGATTCCTGCTACATGTACATGTATGTGCAAGCTCATCCCAAAAACAAAAAGATTTGAAAAAAAATCCATAAAGGGCAAAATCTATGCTGCAAGCACAGTAATTTTTCCTGAAACAAAAATGTATATTTTCAATCATCTCAACATGATAAATACATTTCAGTGAGCCGTGAAATCATTTACCATTCATGAATACTTTTCACGAAGAAATATATCTCCAAATCATGTGATTTAATGGACCAATAGATTGGTCTCTGGTACTTTGATTCCCAGAGTTTAGTGATCACACTGTCAGTGACACATCGTAAGTTAAAAACACTCCAGTATTTTGGGCTACTTACGAGCATGTAAACAAGCAAGAAACATTATGCAACTAGCCACTTTGCAGAGGAGGCATAACATGCTGAGGTATATTAAAACTTAATATTTATAAATTGAGTGTCACATTTAAAAATGTTCTGCAATTTCAAGTTTGAGGGATGATAATTTGTCTTTTTACTTATCTATGAAAAAAGAAAGTGGCATCAATGAAAATGTGAGTTTTTCTCTTTACAGTGATATGCTGTTTGACATGGTTACAAGACATGCCATGAAATCTCCTATGTACCCAAACAATTTTGGACAACTCCAAGGAGATGTACCCAAAAACGATATTGTAAAGGAGAATGCTCAAGCTTTCTAATGTTACCACAATCCCATATATATAATGATGAAACAACAAGATATATATTTCCCCTCATTCTTGAAGTGCAAAACTTTTTTTGGAGGATCTTGGAATAGTTACCATTGTCAGTATCCAGTACAGGCGAATCCCCCCCCCCCCCCCTCAAAAAAAAACAAAAAAAAAAATAAAAAAAAAAAAAAAATAAAAAAATACACAACTTTCAAAAGACTACTGAATGGGGTTTTCCCTTGTTGGTGAGAGTTGCTTTCATTTCATGTTTTCTTTCCCTGAGTAAATTCACGTCATAAAATAGATAACGTCTGCACATACAAATACTGAGGGGGGAGGGGGGAAGGGGGGGACATATTGGCCAAGGGTGAAGAAAAAGGTTGTGTAAAGAACACAGTGAGCAATCTCATTATGCAAACACTAGTATGTGTACAGTCAGAAACATACGTACTAGGAAGTTCAAACACTGCGACGTTGAACTTTAGAGCTACTTTTCATGAATAAAACAAGACACGCCTAATCTTACGGTGAATATCTTACAGAGGAACTAGACCATAAAGTATTCACAAAACTAATACCAAGCACAATTTGGGCGATCTCATTGTGGTAACTGAAGCACAAACTAGCTTATAGCTTTGTACATGAATGCTGAATAACATTGTGCTACTTATGCCCAATTAATTTGTCTATAGTCAGTATTTGTGTCTCTACTGCACATGTACAGAAAAAGCTGTCTATTAAGACAAGCTGTCTGTAAACACCACCTATCCGTAAAGACCAACTATCTATAAATACTAGTTGTTTGTAAAGACTAGCTGTCTGTAAACACCACCTGTCTGTAAAGACTACGGAACCTGTCTGTAAAGACCATATGTCCGTAAAGACTAGCTGTATGTAAAAATATCAACATGGATCTTTTTGGATTAGTTTGCATGTAATTGACCAGTATATAAAGTGCACCTAGCCATACTGGGCTATCCGCTGCTTTGTACCAAGAAGGTTAAACTCAACATGAAATAGGGCGCATGTTATAAGGATATCATGTTGCATAATCACAATCTGCAACGTAATATAGTCCAAAGGGGAATTCCCTAGTTATTGCTCAATAACAATAGACAGACATTCGTTTTCTATCGATTCACCGATATCCTTGATTGGTGATAAATTCTCACCCTTATCATTCTTAAACAAACAACACCTGTTGATTTCCTTTACAACATAAAAAAAAATCAACAGGGAATCTTGCAACACAATAGCTATTTTCTCACAGCACTCAAAATGTAAAAACTTAAAAAACTATGAGTCAGTAAATGCATAGCATTATCACAGTGGGCTAAAACAACGAGAGGGAAATTATCTGGTTATTGCTCGATATTCAATAATCATAGACAGGATGTCCCGTTTTGTTGGACTTCATTAATATCCTTGACTAGTGGTACATTCTCACCCTGACACTTCCTGAATAAATAACATCTGTTTTTCCCCTTTACAACATCAAGAATTCAATGGCCATCTTGCAACACTACT
Organism: Arbacia lixula; assembly: GCA_963669155.1. Lineage (NCBI taxonomy): Eukaryota > Metazoa > Echinodermata > Echinoidea > Arbacioida > Arbaciidae > Arbacia > Arbacia lixula. Next base: position 18,548,510 of record OZ022586.1, on the reverse strand, counting down.
GTATAACTTTGTTTTCATGATACCCTTGTAGTTTAAACTCAACCAATGGTCGGGAATTGCGTATCATTCTCAGTGTGCTATAAAATAAAAAGAGCAAGAGGGGATCTACCTGGTTATTACTCAATGACAACAAACGGATTCCTCGTCTTCTGCTTTTTTATCCTTGACTGGTGGAGCAATGTATTCTCACCCATACAATGCCAAAATAAACAACATCTGTTTAAGTACTTCAACATTCCCAAGAATTCCATAAGAAATTTAGGAATGCCATGTCATTTCATCACTTTCATATCAATGAAATACCCTTAGCTGCATACTGTTCTCCAAAATCAAATCCATCTATGTCGCACCAACCCAAAATAAAAGGTACCAACTAAAAATGTGCAGGTATCAAATTCAAAGAGCTAATGAATTTGAAACATCTTACTGGTATGGTGCAACATGTATACATGTACATGTAAGGGCCGCTCAAGGGAGATCAGAAATGTGCATTTTATCAGCAGGTAGTCTTTATCGTACAGGTTCCTTAAACCCCTGATGCAATCAGGGATGTGTTAGGAGGGAGAAGAAATTCAAGCATAATAATATTCAAACATCTAAGCATGCTAATGAATTTCAAAAGAATTTCAAATGCATTCCACAACCACTACAATGCTTTGATGTCCCATGCGCAGCACCGACATTTAGCTGATGTCAACTTGGAAAGAAATCTATTTTGTCTCTCGAAGCTGTGTTTTCTATCACATTATTTTTCAAATTTCAAGAAAGAAACGGACAACATCAGTGAAGATCCTGTCTTGGCTTTATTTTCAAGGATTGTGGAATAATGAATAAACAGAGATATAACATAATTCTCTTACTACGAAATTGACTAATTTCTTCACTTTCCGGATTTTTCCGGAATTGAGGGATTCAATCATTATCAAAGCTGTGTATTTTCATTAACAGTGTTTGCATGCGTTTGCGAGCAGCTGAGATATTCTACTTGAAAAAGTTTGTTCATTTTTGGCTAGATTTTAGAGACAGGGCTTTTTGGGGTAAAATCAATTTACAAAGAAATTTTAGGCATACACCCAGAAGTAAGGATAGCGTTCTCCATCCTGTAAATGAACGAAAAAAAAATCTTTGTAAATTGTTGATTTTTGTTTGCCAAAATCTGTTATGCTAATGGAGATATTAATGCCATTCACATAACTGGACAAACGAAATGAAACTCTACATTTCTTTTGTTCTCTCTGAGAAGCCATTGCTACACAATCACGTTCATATTTATTAAAATACCTTAAAAGCATATGCTGAGAAAAAAATCTTTTTGTCTGTGCCACGCACAGGATAAAAAAAAAGATTGATTCATATTCGTCTTTAACAGTATCCGTAATGCAATAAAACACAATGCTCAAGGGAAATAAGAAATTGGGTCTTCATAGACAACCGGACGCTAAAGAGGGTTTCCTTGCATATTGATGTAGTAGAGAATCACGGAGGCTACAATTTTCCAGAGTGAGATTCATAGAATTTTTTGTTACTGTTTATCCTGCCTATAGCTAAAGGCCACCATGAAAGAAACAGGTGGTTTTTATAGAAAGGTAGAGCACATGCAAAGTACGCTGAGTTGCTCTTTACACACATTGGGTCATTATACATGTAGCTTTAATAGTATTTAGACAAGTAGTCTTTCTAGACAGGTGGTCTTTGTAGACTAATCTTTAAAACAGGGGGGTGTTTCACCAAGCTGTTTGTAAGTTATGAACGACTTTACGAATGACTGGTGATCCCTTCTTGTACTAAATGCGATACACTTTCTTCATTGAAAATCTGATTTAGCACAAGAAGGGATCACCAGTCGTTCATAAAGTCGTTTGTAACTCACGAACAGCTTGGTGAAGCACCCCACAGGTGGACTTTATAGACTAGTGTTTGTAGACAAGTGGTCTTTATAGACTGGTGGTTCTTGAAGATAGGTGGCCTTTGTAGACTAAACTAATCTTAACAAATAGGTGGACTTTAAGACTAGTGTTTGTCGACAAGTGATATTTATAGACAGGTGGTTCTTGTAGGCAGGTGGTCGTTATTAAGCAAATAATCAGCGTTGGTGAGGGTAATGGGACGAACTATCACTTCCGAGGCGATCTGGATGTAGCTATCTTTCCGAAGCGCAGCTGGGGAAAGATAGCGTATACATTCAGATCGCCGAGGAAGTGATAGCTCCTCTCATTGCTTGAAACCAAAAGTTGATTATTTGCTTTATATTCCACATCTAAAACCAACTATCTATACCAAAAATGACAATTTGACGTAAAAGGGTAATGTTTACTTATCTCCATAACCCCGAGCCACTGCCATGGGGAACACACGTTAGGACGCGCATTAGGACGCGCATTAGGACGCGCATTAGGACGCGTTAGATGTCAAGTGATAGTCCGAGTGTAACGTACTTTTATTTCGCGCGTACTCAAAATATTAATCACGCAATAGGACTGTGAAGAGTGAAGAGATCAGCGAAACCCAGAAGTACTATCACCTAGAGTGTAACGAACTTTTATTCTCAGGTGATCTGATAGGAAAAACTACGCCTAATCACGTGATCAACTCTTGACCAATCATATAGCAACATTCTTAGTATGTGGAATATAAAGAGTAATATTTAGAAACCGGTGGACTTTATAGACTAGTGTTTCTAGATAGGTGGGCTTTACAGACAGGTGTTCTTTATAGACTGGTCTTTGTAGGCAGATTTTGACCGTTCAACTATATCTACTCCTATCATGTACAGTAACACCATTATTTTGTGCAAGGGTTTTGAAAGAAACAAAAATATGAGTCAAAATGGAAAAGATGTGAACAGTTAATTCTGCTTCCACAAGTGACAAGCTTCCCTTTATCAAGCCGGGGATGTGAACAATTACAGTTTGAACAATTTCCAGGAGACGGTTGAGCAATATTCTATTCTGGAAGTTCTGTGCTCTTGAGGGCTTTGTCTTACATCAATAGACATTGATTGTTAATGACATGGCATGAACCATGGTCTACAGCACAATGTATGACTATTATGTATGTATTGCAGGACTCGAGAGGGATCCTTTTTTACATAAAACGTTGAACTGTCAACTAGTTTTGATTTTTCTGATTTTCTGCTTTATTTCAAAGTTCAAACCATGGTTATTTCACTCCCACTAGAAGTTGACACCAAGATCCAAATTTCTAATGCATATTTTAACATTAATGAAGACAGGCTATTTATTGTCCAATTACCCAAGGAAATTATGCCCCCCCCCCCCCCCCCCCGACTCACATCTCTGTAACTGAAAGCGCATCAGCCACATATTTCAGCACATATGTCACTCATGATGTATGCTCAAAGTTTGCATAAGTAGAATTTTGTAATTACTGAATTATGCAAATAAATGCAAAGCAACAAAATCCCTGTAATTCACCTATAATTCAACCTATGTTTGGAAGTTACCAATGAAAGCATAAACCTTCCTTATCACTTGATTTGTAACATTAACAAATGCAAACGCAAAGTTTGTAATGTATTTCTTTCTTTCACTTTGATTTTGTTTTCATTCTCTAAATTGGAAGTAATGTCCCACCATAAAGAGGAAGATGATTATGGTGGTGATGATGATGATGTTGGAATTCAGACAAAATGAGATTGATTCTTTAAAATAATACAAGTGATGATGATGGCTGATGGTGATGACAATGATGGTATTGGCGATGATGATGATGATGGTATCGATAATGATGATGACGGTGATGATGAAAGTGGTGATGGGTGATGATGATAATGATGATGATGGTCAGGGTAACCTATCAAAATGAGAGTGGTCCATAAAGGAAAATCAGATGAAGTTAAAAAGAAACCAAACCAGACTTTAAATATTTCTACATGGTATTGCTTCCAATAAAATATAAATGTTATAAATACAAACAGAGACTGCTCTGAGTGTCATGGTTAAAAATGTGGGCATGAGGTGATCTCAAAACCATGCTTTTATTACAAGGCTGCAGACCGTACAATAATAGCATTGTTTTGAGATCACCACTATTTATGCATATTAGGTTCTTTTGCTAGGATTTTCAAATCTAGTTTATTGACTGGTTACCAATCAAGTAACGGGAATATCAAGATGAGGTATATAATGCAGACTATGCCTAACATATCAGTGATTTTTGGCAAATTGTAAATTGGACAACCACAAACATCTGGCAATTTGATAGCCGACATACGAATCAACAATGTCTTTATCAATTCCACTATGAAATAAGGTTTTATTTCATTGATCAGGTAAACTGGCTGATCAAACTATAACTGTTAACGAGGATTACTTCGTGTACAGATATTTTCACGTTTTGCGACAACTCCTTCCATTTCGCAAGCCCATTTCCCGGACCCAACACACAGGCGAAAAGAATGATACAGCTTACTCTCGATATAACGAGGTCGTCGGGACCAGGGCTTTTTCCTCGTTATAACGAAACCTCGTTGTATCCAAACAGGATAAAAAACAATAAAATACATTGAAATATGTGTGCTTGTGTGTTCTTTTGTTTTCCTTTGTTTTGATATCCATAGCCGTCTTGGAAACATGCGTTATCAAACCGAAAAGGGGGATTGGAAACGTGCGTTTGCAAACTAAAAAGGGGATTTATTTTTGCTCAATACGGCATCCATCCTTGATGTATTCTTGCTGTTTTAATAGCTAATTGCATTAAATGAATATAAACCATTCCCAATATGATGGGTATTATTTTGCAGTCAATAAACTGGTCAAAATAAGTTGGCATCGTAATGTTCTAGACAAGAAAACATGCGGTTTAGTTGTTTGGACAAACAAGAGAACGGGCAGCGCAACAGGCCGAACGGCCGGGAAATGAGGGCAAGGTGTAGTTAGAAAAGATCGTCTCGCTCGTCTGATAGGCTTGCGACGATGTAGCAACACCTATATGATCGGCACTTTGTGGGTCATTCCAAAACTATTACGAGGGGGTTACACTTAGTAGATTAACGCTGCCACTGCATACTTATATTTCATTTTATATCGTAATCAGGATTTCCAGCAGCATTCTTATTTAAAGAGGAATATTTCATTATCTCTTTAATTCTTTATTGTCATAATTTAGGTTGTGAAATATACTTCACCCGTCCGAGATCACATTTGTTTTTGTGAAGAAACCCAATCAATCGCTGCTCATCAGACACACCCCCAATTCAGCACGCGCCGTATCATTGATTGCCGTGATGAGATCGGACTTGCAAACCATGTGCTTTCAATGTACGCCCGCATGCTGTGCGAAGGAGCACTTTATGTGCAGTGTATAGTGTATCAGAAAATGTGCACATGCTCGCGTTGCGTGGACGTGTATTACGAGATGTGTGTATGGCCCATTGCGGTGCCGTTCTCATGTGTTCAATCTTTTGAGAAGATTGTTTTCGACTAGCTCGCCCTCGATTTTTCCTTCCTCGTTGTAACGGGACGCAATTCTTATGTTTTTCTTTGTCTTGGGGTCAACAGAATAAGCTCGCTATAACGAAATCTCGTTATAACCATGCTCGTTGTAAGCGACATGGTGCACCATAGGTTTGCGTGTAGAAAGTTTTGGGACCGAGAGATTTCTCTCGTTATATCCGTGCTTGTTGTATCGAGAGTAAGCTGTACAAAACAAGTCAGAATACCTATCGCACTACGTGTAGTGCACTGACAAGACGCACTGTGCCTATGTAGCTAGCGATTATGATATCAATTGCAACCGAGTCTTCATACCGCAGATAGGGGAAAATCATTCTATGATGCACAGTGCATTTTATTTTAGTCATGTCTGTCTCATACACTTGTAAACTAGACTGGAAGCCAACATGCCTGCAAATAAAATTTGTGCATTGCATGATGGGATGCCTTTTCCTGATATGCAATTTGGAGAAGTTGGAAAGAATCACGGATCATGATCAGTATCTCTGACGACGGGCAGAATATACTGCCTGAAAAGCACAAGCAAAAGTGACCAAGTCCTCTCCAATGTGGTTCGTCCTCTTTGTCTTCATACAGAATAGTGATGCTATCCTATATACATGTGCTGAGTGGTTCTTCATTTGTCATGACATCACTTCTTCAAGATTGTTCTCTTTGGTCCATATTCTGAACAGAGGTTCAACAGAAACAGTGTATTGAACCTGGTCTAACTTTATGGGATGCCATATAAAACAACATGTGAAATTATCATTGCTTCAATATGATTGATTTTGTCCTAGGAATCACTCTGGTATATTGCATTTGTCCACATAATAACTCCAGAAAATAACTGAAATCCCCCAATGTTGTGGTTCTGTGATGAAAATCAATGATTTTGTGACAGCATCAGATGACTATTTTGCACCCATAAAGTGAGTCTACATTGAGTACGCAGTCTAAGTTCAACCACTGTCGTGAATAAGGGCCTTGGTCTCCATATAGAATAATGATGCTCTCCTATTTACACACGCTGACTCCACTGGTAATGTGGTCATGACTGGAAGCCCCCGTCGTGTCATAATCCTGTCCCAAAGTACCGGTCTCCAAAGTTCCCTACAAAAACAAAGAAAAAGAGGTGAAGATTTGTGACGCATCAGAAGCCAGTGGATAGCCACTTATGCATGATTTTATGTTGCTTCACTTGACCTATTTTTGCAAAATGGAATGATTATAGCATAAATACATTGTTAAATACCACACATACATGTATTTACAAATTTATTTTGGTTCACTTTGCTATTTTCCACAAATAAAATGCTGACAGCAGGCAAGTTTCATCAAGTCAACTGCCTATCTTTAAGAAGAGCATTAACAAATACATGACTTCAACTGTATAAGCTGTTACTTTTTAGATATTTGATTTTCAAAAGTTTTAATTATTAACAATTTTCATGCACAATCACTGGATAAGAGAATAAAACTCTGAATCAAATGACCTAGCTTTCTGTTCCAAAGCCAAATATGTCTAGAAAGCCCACTCCACAAAAAGCAAAATACCCAGAAAAAGCAGTCTTCATGAATAGGAGGTCTTTACAGACAAGAAACAGAAGAAAAATGGTCTTAATAGACAGTTGTAATTATTTGATAACTACTCTGAAGGGAATCACATTGAGTGGTCTTTACAGAGACTGGTTTCTGTAGACAGGTTTTCCTGTATCAGTGTCTCAGCACTCACCGATTCCTGGTAGAATGTGGAAGTTCTCATTGACCTCTTTGTCCACAGCTGTTGTGACGATCTTCACCTTTGGGAAGGCATAGGCCACAGTCTGGACACCTACATAAGGGCAGGAAAGAAGAAACAAAACAATGAAATAAAATAAATAAACATGTTGTCTTTTGTTTCTCCCTCAGTCCATCCTGTAGTGTGAAGCCTCACTATCAGGTTGTTGGAACATTTCTAAGCCAAACTGAAAAAAAAAGTCTAGTACCAGCACTCATGCGACGAGTCACTTTAGTTGACTCCTCTTTTCTCAGGAAAAGCAAGAGGAGAAAAAAATCTCTTTACTATTGATACAACAAAACAATGTTATCCAATTCCTACGCCATGAACTTAATATAACTTCTAATACAGAAATATGAAAATGTTGATATCCCTTGGTAATAATGTTGATCTAGCGATATACTAACCACTACGTACATGTAAGTGTAAACCCTCTCACTACCTTTGCCACACAAGTGTGAATGAACTAAGTGGCCTTTGTATAACATGGTACTAAAAGTTTAATGATTGATACAAATGAATTTGGTTGAAGTACTGAAGTACATACCAGACTCAGCAACCAGCAGAGAAAGAAACAAGATGTTTTCCTGAGGTACATCATGATCCTGGGGAAAAAACAAGAACATAACACAGATTACATATAATTTTACACTTTATGTTTATGATCAATTTCTCTATTATCATCATTATCATCATTCCTATCATTTTCATCCTCCTCCATTCATTCTCTCTTCCCCTCCTCTATTTTTCTTTCTCTTTTTTTTTTCTCTCTCCATCTCCCCCCCCCCCCACCCCCCCCCCCAACCCTCTCTCTCTCTCTCTCTCTCTCTCTCTCTCTCTCTCTCTCTCTCTCTCTCTCTATCCTTTTCATTCCTCTGTCACATGAACATTTATGAAGAATGCAAAAATCTGCCTCTTACTTTGCTTTTTACATAGTGTTGATAATTACAAAAATGATTGCATTCATGAATACATACAGTATGAAACAGTATATGTATGAGCTTGATTTTATGTAAGCTTGATCTAGAGACAAAACAATATACATTGTTTCTAGCTGAAGCTTATATTAGATCAATCTTATGCAATTTCAAATATATATTCACGAGTGCAATCACTTTCATAATATCAGCACTGTGTTAAAAAGAGGCAGAATTTGCAATAATCATCAATCTTACCAGCAGCACCCGTATGGCCATCATGGCGGCTGCTCCGGTTGCCACGGTAGCATCCATGAGGATGACATAGTCTTTCTTGATGTCTTTGGGGAGGCGCAGGTAATGGAGCTGGGACAAGGCAAATGGAGGAAACATGAACACAATCCAAAAAAAAAAGTGCTGTTGACTGATATTCATGGAAATATAAATATATAACTACCATGGCAACAGGCATAAAAATGACAGCTTATTGGCTGTTGTCATGTTAGTTATAGTGTACCATCAATGGTATGTTACAATAATTGAAAATCTATATGGCCCAGATATACCAACTGTAATGTCTTACTTATCTGGAATAAGTTGCTAATGAAAATGTATGACAGGTAACCAGCTATTAGCATCTAATAGCATATCAAAGTGTAAAGAACTCACCTCTGGTTCACCAGAAATGTTGTTGGTCTGTATGAGAATCTTGCCCAGTCTGATATCCTTACACACCTCACATAGTGCAGGCTCCATGACCTCCCCTGCTCTTAAAATGGACACACCGCACAGCTGTATAAGACAGAACCCAAAAGGGGAGGTGTGACGATTCTTCCACTTGAGAAATACGGGGTAATGATTTGTAATAACGATGTTTCTTTTTGCATCACCCCCACTGATTAAATGGAACAACTGCTCAGCTTACTCACATGCATAGGAAGACATACTGCAAAGAAGAGGTGCGGACTCTACCATTTGAGAAACAAGGGGTAATATCTGAAAGAAGCAGTAATCCCTCTTTGCCACCAGCACTTTAATATTTCACAAATAGAACCACTTCCCAACTCATGTGTATTGGACAGATAACAGCACACTGCAACATACAGTAAGGGGGAGGGGTAGTCTGCTATTTGTGAATATTGGGAACAATTGGTTTGTGAACTTGAAAATGTTTGACAACCAAAGACGCATTCATCTTTTTTTCTTTTTTTTGTCCCCCTCTTTCAGGAATAGAAAAAAAAAGAAGGCAGAAAGTGTGAGGATTCTACCATTTATGAAAACAGGTGAGGAATTGTAAATATTTCTTGCTTAGTGACCATTAAAAGAGGCAGCACACATTTTCCTACTTCAATCATCTTCTGTCTTTCGAATAGACACACTGCAGAGCTGAAGCTCACTTTCAGAGAAGGATTCTACCACTTGTGCAAAAGTAGAAACAATAGCCTATTGCTACAGAGGGACATGTAGCAGTGCAACTCTCCCTACTACCACCACCTGTCTTTTAATTAGAACACTGCAGAGTTGAAGACAATACTAATAAAAGGAGAGGTGAGGAATCTACCATTTGTGCAAATAGGTGGAGAATGGCTCTTACTCACAGAGGGACATCCCAGTCTTCTAAGTAACACCAGCCCTATCACAGTGTACCTCCCTCTGTCTTTAGAATAGAAACACTGCAGGGATGGTATTCCCCAAACTAATTTCAGTTTTCGCTTTATGTTTCAATTCAAGTCTGCTAGAACAAAAACTGTAATTGACTTAATGGTGCAGTTTTTGACTTATTCAGTTTTTAGCATACCAATTGACTTTACAGGTAAAAAAGTTTAGACTTAGGTTTCCTTCAGCATACCACTTTAGAGTTGAAGACAGCACTCAAACAACCATGTGTGAGGAGTCTACCATTTGAGCAAATAGGGGGATAATAGTTCTTGATTGCAGAGGGACATATCATAAGGCCCGTTCACACACACCGGAGATCGAAATTACAATCGCGATCCAAATTTCGATTTTTTTTTCGACCGTTCATACACAGGGAAAAATCGCACTTCCCAGCAAGGAAAGAACGATCAGTGGCCAAATTGCTGACCCCGCTGTCAAAATAGAGTTTCGCGCGCGCGCAATTCAAAGAGACTCGATCTTGTAAACAAGCTTACTACACGTACACGGATGTCACATTCACAGTCACCGATCGAGCTATGATACGACTATGAATATTTCTGGAATGGTATACTAATTGATAGCTCACGTAATGACGTGACTGAGTATATGCAAAGGCATGTACAAGGTGTAGGCTGGCACCGCAGATTGCGATCTCGACGCGTCGTTGCACGGACATGACTGAGTCGGACGCTCGGAGAAAATGAAAACTTTGTCTTTAAAATATTTGTTTTGAACTAGATTTACCTTCCCACTAACACAGACTTCGCTTCAAAACGATCACGATCCCCACGGAGTGAATACTTCGAGAATTGGAGGGCCACAAATGAACATTTACATCGCGTTACCTCAGATGAACAGCTAACACTACAGCTAGGCATTCAAGAACAGCTAACACTAAGAGCTAGGCATGCAACTTAACAGCAAGATAGTAAACCGTACACGTGTATTTGTTTACTACTCGTATACGAGATACTGCGTATGGTACGTACAAAAAGCAGCTGAGCAAACCGGATGTTGACGTTCACGCGCTATGAACGATGGGATTAAAAATACCGATTTCCGAATCTCGATCGCGCTCACACACACGACGCGTGGCAAAATAATCGCGATTATTCTGAAAAATCGCACTAATAGTGCGAGTTGGATCGCGATTAGGATCGCGGTAATTAGTGCGATTTTTCTGTCCACACTGGAAAAAATTTCGAAATTTTGATCGCGATTAGAAAATCGATTTTTAAATCGCACTTTTTCCCTTGTGTGTGAACGGGCCTATTGAGTTCCTAGAGTAGCAGAACCATCTTTTACCTTCACCAGTCTTAAGAATAAAAACACTGTAGAGTTCATGACAACACTCTGCAAAAAAGCTGTGGAATTATTCATTTTCATGAGGGGTAAAATTGCAAGGAACTGTCAGATGCACCGCAAATTTAGTCTGTCACACCATGCAAGTATATGTTTGAAACGCAAAAAGATCACATTGCGTTGATCTTTCAACAAACACTTTGCACAATAGTTTGCAAATCTACATGATCGTACATAGATGCAGTATTCATGTAAGTACAAACAATGTAAGGCAAGAAAACAACCCATTTGAAAAGATGTCAGCAAATGATCTACAATAACATTTCATTTCATTAACAAACAGGAAAGTCTATGGGTGATCTTTTGAAGTGGTCTTAATGTTAAATTGGGTTCATAAAATTGGCTGAGCCTGAGGACCAATCACCTTTCCCCGTGCTTTTTCATCTGGACATTCGTCACAAAAACATACCAGCATACATTCACTAGGCAGAACTTCCTGTCCCCATAATCCACCCATCATGCACCACACAGCGCCATCCAGATTTTGTTTGTACTCATGTCTGCTTCTGGTCTAGTGTACTCATGTATGAGTCCGGAAGCGGATATGATTGCTTCCTTATCAACTCCACCTCTACTCAACCTAAACGAGTACTGTGCCTTCATGATTGATTCTCAAGTTTGGTTTCTCAAGATTTTGTTAAATTTTGTGAGTAGGTAACTGGAGCAAGGTAGAATGATGCCAAACAATCTAGACCAATCCACGATCACTTGATCAGACTGATATGATGGGAAAAAAACAAGCAAAACACAAGGAATTATCGTTTTTTCCGGCATATAATACGCATGTTTTTTCTCTTGAAAATCACGCCAAAGTCCGGGTGCGTCTTATACACGGCGTAAGCAAAAATTGGGTCTTTCAAACCAACACGTATACACATGTATGGGACTATGCAATGTAAGACATTAAAAAAAAAATGATGGCTTTGATAGCCCGATACAATTGACATACCGGTAATACGATCTCAATCACATCACCAGCATAATCACCGTAACTAAGAAAGCACAAGGAGTAGTATTTGTCCACGAGAAAACTCAAAGATACCGCAGATCAAAAAGCTTAAATTAGAAGACTCTCTTTGATGGAGACCGCCATTGATTCTGTGATCTCCGGCCACAAGGTGGCGCTCGTGCACAAAGATCGTCGAATTATGATCTTCAACGATCTTTGTGTACTAGCGCCACCTTGTGGTCCATACATGTGTATATGTGTCGAAAGACCAATTTTTTTTGTTTTTTTAAATTGCGTGCTCAAAATCGGGTTGTGTCTTATGCCAGGTGCGTCTTTTCTGCCGCTCAGTGCGGTACTTGATGTTTCAATGCCTACATGGCTAAAGATACCGTTAAATCATGACAAGAAGACAACATATGGATCGCTACCTTTAACAAACCACAGTGAAACTTATTTGTTAGTCTACAGTACAAAGTACCAGTACACATCCATATCCCAGTCCAAACCATGTTAATAAACTGTACAAACTGCAATCAATAGTGTGCAAGGCTATAAACCACACATTCATGTACCAGTGAAGTAATATGTAAATGCTATGGAAAGTGATATCTTTCAAAATTTCCATGGCGATTTGCAGCTTGTTTTCCAAAGGATGATTTCTACAAACTGTACATTGCTACATGTATGTATAAAATGTATTATCATGTTATCGAGTGTGTATAATGTGAAGATATGACAGAATTTAAGTTGGGGGTGTTTGATTAGCCAATTTGTGAAAAGACAAAACAAACATGAAGACACTTTCTACTTAATTAGACTAATGTGCCAAATTTGCTCCTTATCTTACTATTTTGAGGACACATTATAGTTCTTTTTACAATAAGGAAATCAGAGCAGCCACAGTATTCGCTGCATAGATAAAACAAAGAGGAGCATTTTTTGTTCTTTTTGATGAAAGAAATCACAGCAGTTGTAAAAATTCAACAGAGATGAGCTTTAAACTGCATTGTATGTGTATGATGAAATGCTTGCACTTTTAGCTCATTGCCTCAGAATGTTTGGTTCTCTCTTTCAAATTGCTATACCAATCAGGTCAAAGATGCATCTTTCACATATGTAAGATTAATGATGCAGTACGATGCCAGCTACCTGTATTTACAATGGAAAAATCTCCCGCTTTATGTGTCAAATACACTGCAAGAAAAATGGTGGACATGAACTAATTATCATATAAACCCATGTCATATTTCTTTTTATATCCACAAAGCAGAAATGAAAAAAAGTTGTTAAGATACTGTCAAATTTCGCTCACACATACGAGCCATGCTTTGTCAATGCAAGTACAACAATGCTCACAAATACTCAACACTCACTCATTCTCTGTGTTTCCGATGATCCAAGTCTTCACATTTCTGTGGCTGGTTCTGAAGTTACAAACTCCTTTTCCTTCATAATAGTAAATCACATCCCTCCAAATGAACATGGTGCAAGCCTAATCTCATCTATCATCTCACAGACTGCCTATGCAGAATTGTGGTTACTTCTGCAATCTGGACTGGAATGATCTATTATTTAAAAGGGGCACCAGCCATTGACATTCTTTTCTCACCCCTCTTATATAAGTAAGTCATATCCCTTGATATGAAAATGGTACAGGCCTCATGCGCATCTCTATCATCATCGGATAGACTACCTCTATACAGAATTGTGTTACTTCAGCCATCTGAACTGGAATAATCTATTTGTGAGTGGGGGCACAAGCTATCATCACCCCCTAAATCTCTATGGAAATCACATCCATCAAAATGACAATAGTACATGCCTCATCTACATCGCATCTATCAACCCGGAGACTACTTCAATACAGAATGCTCTTCACTTTCATCATCGCAGAATGGAAGATGGCCACAATGGATGGAAGCCAGCTTTTTCTTTATTGCACACAAATCTCCCAGTAGTTTGTAGTTTAATTGTCTATATCAGCCTATAAATGAAGTAACTTCAAATTAGCTCATCACACCACTGCATGCTTCAAACATTTTTATTTAGTGTGTTCACACACAACTTGGAAAAGCATCACTAGCAAGCAAGCACATCGTACTTTACTTTCGCCTTCACCCAAAAGCTCACTAGCCAGGAAAACACACATTCTGAATGCCCATGTCTTGACTGAAAGATCATTGCTACATGTATTCACCAAAGAACTCATCGATTACCGGTAGTGAGATATTTGCACTAAGAAAATAAGTGAGATCCTGACCAAAGGTAATATATATCGATACTGAAATCTCACTAACTTTGGTGTGTGTGAATGTCCATATTATTGCAGATGTGAATGAAAACGTGGGCCGAAACACATACATGTAATATATAGGCTACATTGTGCCAACATGTGAGAGGTAATGCAAACACACCCACATTCACAAACCTCTCAGCTATGGGAACACACTTCGTACTTATGACCAATGTGGAATGGTATGTAAATGACAGGGTTACAGTTCAATAGCTGTGAAATTAGTAGTGTGAAAAACTTGGGTATAGCAAAAACCACACACAGGTGTTTGTATTTTTTTGTAATCTAACTAACCTTATATTTGCCGTCACTTGACTGAAAATAAAACAAAGGCAATGAAAGTGCACAAATTTGAGTCAATATGTTTTCTATCGTATGATAAGAGTACAGCTGAAATAAAGAATATGGTGAATAATGTGATTGCAACAGTCATAATAATGATGGTATATGTGTTTATTTTATGAAGTATGTGCAAGTGAGTGGTATGGTATTCATCATCAGCCTCGTCATCATTCAAGAGAATGGAAAAAAAAAGAAAATTCATGGTTAGAGAAACTCTCATAATAAGAAGAAGACATAGAAGACTGACCAAGAAGAACTATTCGAAGAAAAAATGGAAAAGAAGGGGTAAAGAGGGGCAAGAGCAGGAGAAAAGCAAGAGGAAAAAGAACAACAGAAGAGGAAAAGCAATCATATACAATTCATGAATACACATATATAAATATGACAATTAAACATTTCTAAAAAGGTTCTCGATCATTTATCATATCTTTATACTACAATCACAGATAGCATACTTGTAATCCATTTCAGAATGTTTTATTAATACAAATTATTACTGATACTACTTCATTCAAATACCTCTATTTTACCAAGTCCTATAGTAGAAAAAGTCAGCAGGGTTACATGTACAACCATACTGGCGAAATGACCTGAATAGAGTCCAGTTTTAGCCTTAAAGATGAAAAAAAACATGTGTAGAACTTTTACACAAGCGCACCTTGTGAAAACTTGCTTTTTCTCATGTTGAATGTGTTAATTTCATGGCATCAAGCTAGAAAAGTAGCCTCAGGAAATATTGTTTTCTTCACTCTTACCCCTTGAACCTTGCTGTATCATTCCAGCTCCCAATCTCCCTTTCACTTGTTTTTTCTCATGGGGTAAAATGAAGAGTATGGTTTAGTAGGTGTATTTCATGACGTCAAGGTCGAAAAGTGGCTCTGACAAATGTTGTTTTCTTCATCCCCCCCCCCCACGCCTCTTCGCCCTCCTCCCATGAAGCTTACCTTACCTTAAACCTTACCAGCCCAGTCCCCCAACCCTCCCCTCACAAATTCCCTCACCAAAAAGGAAACAATGCTCAATGATGAGTGTATGGTGGTATAATGGTGAAGGTTCCTGTCTTTCATATGAGAGTCTTTGGTTCAAAGTCCACAACATGACTGTCCCACACTTGTCTCAACTGACCCTACCTGTAGTATGGACGCTCACTGGTGATCATTTCACACGCTGGTACATGTATGACCACCATGCAATAAGTGTTTTGGCACAAAAATACTACATGATAATTATTTTACCAACATACATTCATGTGTAAATATTACACAATAAACAAGTGTAATAGATTGCAGCACGAAAACTGTACATGTAGCTTTGAGTGCTTAAGCGGCCAGCCACTGGTAATTCATGTATTCGCGAGCGATTTTCCCCCGACCCACGCGGCAGGCTAGGTAGCTAGGCAAGATGTTCCATGCGATGCTTCGTTTAGCTCGGTGAGCAGTCCAGCACGCACGCATCCAGTGATAGCGCGAGCGCAGGCTGCAAATAATTATTTTCTGAATGTGTAGCCTCTAACTTTGGCCTTCGCGTCACTTTCAGATGTTTTCGGACACATTCAGAGATTGCTGGACTAGTTCGACGAACATGCATGACATAGAAGGTTTGTGTTCGATTGAATGGGGCTTATGGAATCACGCACGTTACAGTATCTCCCAGTTGCCTGTGCCTTCAACATGGCTGCCTGGCAGCGCTGTGGGCAGGGCATTCATTCAACGCTATGAGTCTTCCTTCTATCTTACACAGGTTTCCAAGCATTTCAAGAAAACAACATTCCCTGACTTTTCCCTAATGAAGTCTTAAAATACCATGATAATTGTTTCAACTCATTTCCGGTTTCACATGTCTTTTTATATTAAAATGCAACAAAATATACCAGAGTCTGGCTGACTATTTTCAATTTTTGGGCCAATCAAAATTTCCTGACTTTTCCCTGATTTGAGGCATTTTTATCAAAATCCCTGACTGGAAAAAAGCAAAATAATTTTTCCAGATTTCCCTGATTTCCCTGATGAGCTGGGAACCCTGTTTACAGCTACAGCTGAAAAGCGCAATGTAAAAACAAATATTATTGTATATTTTTTGCTCTGTTAAAACACTCACCCTGCCTTTGAACCGTTTGCCTTCATACTTGGTATTCTGTGGCGTCTCAACAATGCAATTCTGCAAACATGGAAAGCACAATAATAGAAATTTTGTTGAAATCAATACAGATTTTTAAAACCAGTTATATCTCTTTCTCCTTTTTTGTCTCTCATTCTCTCCTTTGTATAATCTAATTGACAAAAATGTTTTTCATATCATCAAGCCTCGACTTATTATGACAACCATTCAGTTTGATTTTTGTATGATGTATCATATACTTCATGCTTTCATTCTGAAAAGCTCTGGCTTATTATGAATAGCCAAATGTGCATCATTTGAGGGCAAATAACTTTCAACAAGTTTCTAAAATGGACAATACATGAATTTATGACCATTGGCAACAAGATTGCTCACGATCACCTTTTGAAAGCATGTTTGTCTTCCCAGTACAGTATATTCCATTTAACGTGATAAATGAAATGAGAGAGAAAGGTGGCTGTGTCTCTTACCTCAAATGGCAGCAGGGAGAGAGCGTATTCAACCAGGATCCGAGTCAGCCGCTGAGAGTAGAAGATGAACTCATCTCGCCCCGTCTCACGATTTCTGAAATTGTGAAATAGTTTCGGTCAAGGATTAAATACATGATACATACTGTACAGTGTAGCTTTCTACTACTCACTCTGTGTTTTCCACATCCCCCCCCCCCCTCTCTCTCTCTCTCTCTCTCTCTTATTTCCTCTATTTCTGTCTGTTCCCCTGAGATGTACAAAATGAACCTCATCAGTCCAATGCTTTTGCATTCAAATAACAGGTATGCATATAAAATGTTAAAATGTTTTCCTACTTGAAATAAATACTCTTACATGTATGGCTAAATTGTTATCCACATTAACCTTTGTCTTTTTCTAACCACCAATCAACTCACTGCCACCATCCCCTCTTCCCCAAAGTTCAACTCCTCCTACTTCCCTATCTCTCTATCCATCTCTCTCTCTCTCTCTTCATATTTCTATATAAATAATCTTATCGCCTCTTCCTTACTCTCCGCGGACACTCTAATCCCTTCCGTACTTATATGATTTTAAATCAATCAAAGAGAGAACACTTTACCTGATGAATGTATGAAGACCTTGGACCTGCACTGTGTTTACTACAACATGAAGAGTGCTTGGAAGGGGCTGGTTAACATGAGCTAGCGGCAACTCTGACCTGGTTTATTTGAAGAAAAGGAGGAGGTTGGGGAGGGGGAAAGGAGAAGAAAGAGATAAGATGGAATGGGGGAGAGACATGTAGAGAGTGGAAGATAGAAAAGGGGATCAGAGAGAGAGAGAGAGACAGCTATTATAGATCATTTTCAAAAAATAAACTTGAAACAATACAAGTTTTATATGATGTATACACACATTTATATGTTTCTATTCTTTTTATAAGTATTTGTAATATATCTAGAGACGACTTCTTCAAAACTACCACATTACATGGAGGTACTCATGTAAATATAAATTGCACCAATTTGTGTTTAATAAAAAGGAAGCAAAACTAAAAATACTCTGGCACAATGAAGTGTAATGTGTGGCAAGAAGAAACCTTCCGTTCTATATATTTTTAAATATATTTCAATTTCAACATTTTGTGATAAGTCGAAAAACAAGCACTTACCTAAATTTGAATCCTCTCTGCACACCAGGCATGCAAAATTTGCAATAGTAGTGAAAAAACAAGGAAAGAGAGAGAAGATAAAAAAAAGAGAATTACTGAATAGTGTATGGCAACATATCTGCCTCAGGGAAGTGGTAATTAAGGACTTCAACAGCACATTACACTAACCTTAATCAAAGGATCCAAAACTGCTCTACGTTTCAAACCAGATTCCTCACTTGCAATACAAAACAGAGTTGGAATTTTGCAACAAACAAACTATGACTTCTTCTTCTTCTCCTCGTTTCCTTCCCTCCGTTCTCCCGGAGATCGGCAGTGTCCCTGCTTGATTAAACAAGGCATTAGCAATATTGTGTCTCGCCCACTTGTGAAAATAACCAGAAATATCGCGATCTCCGTTGCTACACAAAAGAATTGTATCCCTCACACAATTCTGTGCACAAGTTAGGAAGCCTTCACCAAGAGTCTTGCAAGTAAACTTTAATGTATGACCTCAAATGACCTTTGACCTTATCATGTGACCTCTTACAGCACAATAACATGCAGGTGCCCCAGTGCATCCATCATCCAAGTTTGATTGCCATTGTAGCAACATGTGATGAGTTATGTGTGATAAGAGAGTCTTGCAAGTAAACTTTAACGTATGACCTCAAATGACCTTTGACCTTATCCTGTGACCTCCAACGGTACCATAACATGAAGGTACCCCCAGTGCATCTATGACCCAAGTTAGGTTGTAATCCAAGCAACCCATGTGAAGTTATTTGTCAAAAGAGAGTCTTGCAGGTAAACTTTAACGTATGACCTCAATGACCTTTGACCTTATCCTGTGACCTCCAACAGCACCATAACATGAAGGTACCCCCAGTGCATCTATGACCCAAGTTAGGTTGTAATCCAAGCAACCTATGTGAAGTTATTTGTCAAAAGAGAGTCTTGCAGGTAAACTTTAACGTATGACCTCAAATGACCTTTGACCTTATCTTGTGACCTCCAACGGCACCATAACATGAAGGTACCCCCAGTGCATCTATGTCCCAAGTTAGGTTGTAATCCAAGCAACCCATGTGAAGTTATTTGTCAAAAGAGAGTCTTGCAGGTAAACTTTAACGTATGACCTCAAATGACCTTTGACCTTATCCTGTGACCTCCAACGGTATCATAACATGAAGGTACCCCCAGTGCATCTATGACCCAAGTTAGGTTGTAATCCAAGCAACCTATGTGAAGTTATTTGTCAAAAGAGAGTCTTGCAGGTAAACTTTAACATTTGTGACGGACGACGGACGACGGACGACGGACGACGGACGACGGACGACGGACGGACGACGGACGGACGACGGACGGACGACGGACGGACGACGGACGGACGCCATTTGGATCCCTTAGTCTCGCCTTCACCTCCGGTGGGCGAGACAAAAAGGGCTATTGTGCGGAGGGGTTGTCGTTGTCGGGTGCAGGATGCTGGGGGATGTTTTCAAGGTCGAGGCGTGCTTGGTGTATTTTAAGGAGGTATTCGAGGGAGATTCTGGTGAGGCTTGTTGCTGTGGCTGTAGGAAGGTGCGGTGCTGGGTGGAGGATGATTTTCAGGAGTGAGGAAGGGTCGGGAGGGTTGAAGAGGTCCAGGTATATGTGTGGGAGTTTGAGGAGGAGCTCCTGTCTGAGTGTAATTCTATGTGCAGAGAGCTTGGGGCATGTGATGATGAAGTGCAATGTGGTTTCTTCTTCCTCTCTGCATGATCTGCATGTTGGGTCCTGGGTTTTGCCAATAAGCGAGTTCGTAATTACAATGTGCGCATGAGCAGATTGTTGCTGGTACGAATAACCTCGGGTCAATTGAACAACTCACAGAGTCAATTTAAAATTCATTAGATACTCAACCAGATTTCTCTTCATTATCATGCAGATATGACAACAATCATTCAGCTTTGAAAGGCAGTAACAGAACATTCCACCATGCGCACCTGTTTGTATTGTTGTTTTGGGCACATTGTAAAATGTATTCACATCCATCATCCCATCCGCCGTAATGAACAGATCCCAGTCTGCATTCTTGTAGTATTTATTCAGTGAATTGTCCAACCATCGTGTAACTACGAACTGGTCTATTATAAGGAGACGTGTTTGGAGAGGGTAGGTGTGGAGAAGAAGCTGGGCTCGTATGATGATGGCTTTACGAAGGTAGGGGGGATTTGAGAGGGGTAGAAGGTATTGAATGGTATGGGCAGGCTACTCCGGAAGAAAATTAAAGATGGTTTGGTGTTGACGGCTTGGTGGGTGTAGCTGGTTGCGGCTTTGGTTATTGCTTGTTTGATGAGCTTTTTCCAGGTTAGGTATGGAGTTGGGTTGGCGATGAGGGTCAATATGTCAGGGAGACTGTAGTTTGCTAATAGTTTGTTCCAGGTGATTATAAAGGGGGTAGATGATGCTGCTGCGTGGAGGAGGGATCTGTGCTCGAAGCGGTCATTAGGGAGGTTCACAAGTTTACCGATGAGGAAGAGTGAATTGAGGTGCAGTTGGAAGTGGAGGGGGTAGAGGCCAGTTAGGAGGTGGACAGATTCATTGGCTGCACTTCTGGGGAGGCTGAGAATTTGTTTGAAGAGGGAGTATTGAGCTGTAGTGTCAATCCCGCGTTGGAGGCAAAGCGCGAGGAGAGTTTGGTTTTGAGAGTTGCTATCTCTGCCTCTTTGGTTTCTATTACCTTCTTATGACACTCCATGAAGTTTCTGTGCTCTCTTTTTTCCTGCTGAAGTTGAACGATGAGGTTTTCATGCTCAATGTGAAGGATGTTGCAGGTTCTTTTCTTGGTATCAAGGTTGTCTTTGATTTCCTTCAGTTGTTTTTTTTTATGTTTCGCAGGAGGAGCATGGTCCCTTTGCTGGAGTCATGGTTTGCGTACCCAAGTCTGAGGTGGTGATGTTTAGGTTCTTGTTGGGGATGTTGGCAGCAGGAGCCGAGGGTGCTACTTGGGGCCCCTCTGCATTGCTGTCCACATCAGCGGAGGGAGGGGAAGGACAGGCAGTGCCAGTATCGTTCTGGCTTGCCTTGGTGTTGGAAGGCTCTGGGGATTGGCTGTTATGTTGTTGAATGTTGGAATGATCTGTGCTTGTGCAGTCCATTCCATTGGCAGTCTCTTTGCATGAGTTGCAGTTAAAGGAGTGTTCTGTCTCTTCTGGCTCTATGGGGGGTATGCATGTGTCATGGTACCATAATCCGCAAGTTTGGCATTCAAGCGAGTCGTATATTGCAGACTTATGGCATATAGGGCATAGGACTGACTGTGTGCCCATGGTGTCTGTGGTATCTTGGGGGAGAGAGCTCTCAGTGCAGGTGATGAAGGATTCATTTGTTCTTTCTGGTTTGGGGTTGAATTGCACGTGGCAGGGGTTGCATATGAAGTCATTGTCCTCTTCAATGCAAAGTTTAAGGGCTTCTTTGTCTAGAGCAGAGCAGTCATAGTGGAACCATCTGTCGCAGATAGAGCACAGAATAGCATCTGCACATGCATGCTGGTCGCATGTAGGGCATTTTACCTCCTTGTCTTGTCCAGAGCACTTACACGTGCTTAGCTCTGGGGTTGTAGTGTTAAGCACGTGTAAGTGCTCTGGACAAGACAAGGAGGTAAAATGCCCTACATGCGACCAGCATGCATGTGCAGATGCTATTCTGTGCTCTATCTGCGACAAATGGTTCCACTATGACTGCTCTGCTCTAGACTGCATTAGAGCAATGGTACAATCAATAGTTTTTGCTTACTTCAAACAAACATAGTTAATTTTAAAGTGTCAATTACAGCATTTTACACAAAATATGTATTTCCTCCTTTTTATCATTCTTACCAATCTCCATGGAAATGTATTATAAGAGAGAAGGGAAAAGAAGCAGAAAACTAACCAGCTTCAGCTGATCGTGTACATGCTGAACAATCAGAGTCATGGCAACATCATTTTCAGCTCCTGTGGGTGAGAGAAATATAAGACAAAACTATTGACATTTTTTATCAAAATCAACATGCACTTGAGACAAAAAAAATCTGTTTAATATGAGGTTTATGCTGTCTCATGAAACATTTTTCATATGGGATGGATCACAGATGCCTTAGTATAGATAAGCTTGAGGAAAAGACGTGATGACTAAAAGGGTGATGATGGAGAGGATGATGATGATGTTGGTGATGATGATGATGATGATGATGATGATGATGGTAGGTGATGATGATGGCAGATATGATGTTGATGATGATAATAGTAGGTGGTGATTATGATGATGATAGCAGGTGATGATGATGATGATGGTGGAGATGACGATGGCAGAGATAATGGTAGGTGATAATGATGATGGTGTGATGATGATGATGATGATGATGATGATGATGATGATGATGATGATGATGGTGATGATGATGGTGATGATGATGGTGATGATGTTATGAGTAGAACATTTAGTATTTTGTTTGTGAGACTGGCTTACAGACAAAAAGTCAAATATGTAATGCACTAGGCATAATTCTCTCAGCAGCTCCAAAGTTCACAAGTTTTTTCGGCAACGGCTACAAAAAGGCCTACCTCTCGGTACCACGATGTCCGCATGTTGGATGGAGGGTTCAATGAACTGTTCAAAGGCAGGCTTGACAAACTTGTTATACTGCTTCAGAACTCCTTCCAGGTCACGATCCCTTTCTGTGATGTCACGCTTTAGTCTCCGTGCAAGTCTGATATCCGAGTCGGTATCTACAAATATCTTCAGGTCCATCAACTGTGCATTTCAATATTCAAATTGAAAGTTTATTTTCATTATATTTTCAGAATGAAACATTCAAACAAATGATAAGAAGTATCAGGTCCAGCAGCTCTGGCAAGATACATGTACATTTCAAATCCAAATTCAAATTTCTTTCACGTATTTTCAAAATGAAACATACAAACAAATAATATAAAAGAAGTAACATGGAAAAGGCGAGAAATATACAAATTGAAATGGAACATAATTTCAAATCATCAACAAATGAATGCATTCCCTTTATTTGAACTTCAATTTGTACCGAGGAGACCCATCTCAAAGCTATGCTTGAAGGTTGATGAGCTCCAGGAAATAAACATGATACCGAGTCTGAAACGGTATAAAGTGATGCCATGTGTCAAGAAATCATACCGGTTATGTTGACTTATATGAAATGCATACACATATACATGTAAGTAGACAGAGAATAAGATCAATAAACATTACAAGATAGGACAAGATAGGAAACAGAGACAAAGAGAGAAAAAAAATCTTCCAAGAAAGGGGTGAGAGTTTCAATCACTGAATACTTTAATCATGACTTGAAAGGGAAGGGTTAATAGTGGTAAAAATGACAGGACCTATAATTACAGCATAGTCAGTCTCCTCTCTAGAGGCTTTGTAAAGTCTGGAGCAATCCCCATCCCCCCCCCCCCCCCCCCCCATCAACTTCACTAAATGTGGTCGATATATAGCAGATAGATCTTCTAAATACTACATTCCTTGTTAACATGAGTTTTAGGTAATGGCAGAGTGAAGCGACAGTGTATAAAAGCAATTAAGTTGAAATTAAAAACTTACATCCATCAGTGGTTGTTACATATAACGAACAGATCTTCTAAATACTACATTCCTTGTAAACATGAGTTTTAGGTAATGGCAGAATGGAGAGACAGTGTATGAAAGCAATAAAGTTGAAATAAAAACTTACATCGATCAGTGGTTTCCTGCAGAATGCCATAATGCCTTCAAAGATGACCACGTTAGCACCGTACATGGTTTTCTAAAAAGAAGCAACAAAGAAGAAAAAACATTGAAGCAACTGAAACCAAAGACCTTAGAGGGCTGCAAAGCAGCGCAAGACAGATTACTCTCCAGTGTGGGCGCCATTTTAGGAAGCAAGCTCCCGGATGCAAGCATATTGCAATGCGGATATCATCACGGCTACGTTGTCTGTTTCTACTAGACCACAGGGGGAAATACGTATTGGCCTGGATGCATGAGAGCAAAAGGGGGTAAAATGAGAGGTGGGGGGGAATCAGTTTATACATGGTAGCATACATTTTTAGAAATATTCCTGGATTCACCCATCATTTTTTTTGTTTATCTCTACAAAAAATTTATACGCGCAGTGCATGCAGCCATGCAGCCAGCGTGCTGCTCTGGATCCTATAAAATGGCGGCGGTTTTGCCCCATGGCGTACTACACTTTTTTGTGTGAAAATACGGGCGAGTAATCAGTCTTGTGCTGCTTCACAATGCTCTAAGGTCTTTGATTGAAACTCGTCAGTAGACATACATGTATAGTGAAACTTGTACATAATCACACTAAACTCAAAGGGGAAAAATACATACAGCCTTTATGGCACGACCACCTTTCTATTTGAAGTTGACTAGACCACTTTACTAGTCATACGATATATATTTTATGCATACTTGTTTTAACAAAAGTGACCATCTATAAATCAGTCAAGTGCCCTCACTGGGTTCCCTCAATGTACCTGCAATGAATGGTCCAACCTTGGATGCAGTTATCATTGAAAAGTTAGTGCACTCGGGAGCAATTCCCAAAAAGTAGCCCAAGAATGAACTGACGCTTTCGTGTAGATGGATGTATTGAATTTGGAGCAGCAAAGTGGTTCACTAGGGTTTAAAAAATGTGGCGCAAACAGCACAGGTCAAGCCAGGTTCAAAAAGCACCCCAGGCATTGGAGGAAGGTTAGTCTTATCATAAATTTGTATCAATTTTGTTTTCCAGGCAGAGCATGTTCTATACTTGTGCACAACATTCAGCAGGGATACACGACATTCCTTCCTTCTTCACCACCTGCAATATGTGACCACCCTTCAGATCACGGAAAACTTACTATCGGTGGTTTCACAGCCCCTTATGCTTACCTTTTCCCTCTCCCGACTATGTGTGGTAAAGTTATACACTGGTACCTAAAAAGAGAAAGACAACAGCTTCATTGACCTACATAAAGCAGTAATGATTTGATAACATGAACTATAAATGTGAGATGATAATGAAGAGTATCAAACATCTCACAAAATATTTAGCATATCAAGAGTACTGTATACGCAATATATTTCACAAGTCAAATGTTTCGTGAATCACGAGTTCGCAGCAATTTCGCGAGTGGTTAAATTTGCGATTGTGGAGTACTCGTACTAGAAGTACATGTGCTCAAGCACGTCGTATTCATAATTTTGCATGTTGTTAAAGTTCGCACATAGTCCAGATTTGCGAAATTCGCGAAAACAAAAAACCCGCAAAATAGATGGCGTATACAGTATTAACTTGCATTCACATAAGAAAACACACTTCTCAACTGATGTTGCATTTGTGAATTATTACATTAGGAGAAAATACTTTCTAGAATGAATGTACCATTCCTACCATTCTAATCTAAGCACAGAATTCAATCTAAATCTCAATGCAGAGAACTTGCAGACCACTTTTTTCAAGCTAACATTTCATCATAAATTTGTCATTAATTTACTCTACTCAATCATACTCATATGAACCATGAAGGAATGTCTTCAGTATATTATCTCACAAAAGTGTGATTTCAAGTTTGTTCCCAACTTGAAGATTTATTAATCGTATGACTCTGATTTTGCTTTGAAATATAATTACAAACAAAATAAATACATCACTGAATGCAAAAAAAAAAAACATACGCTGTTGCATGTCATCCATATTTTTAAGATTTGTAATAGTCAATATAAAAAGATAATAGGCCCAAACGACATATTTGTAGTTGCAAATGTGTTATGAGACAAACCTCCACATGCTTGCCCTCTTTGAGTTTCTTCAGAGTCTCTACGATGAGGTCATAATCAAAGGAGTCAGGGTGGTCAAAGTTGTACTCATTCCTGTTGGCCTGGTTGTGCTGCTCCTTTGTTAGGACCTAGACAAACAGAGTGATCAAATAGCCAAATTACAATCACATTAAAATAGAAATGAGGGATAAAAAGTGAGATATAACAAAACATGTGTTAATCAAAGCAGTTTTGTTTGCTTGGATATAAATGCTGCTTTAGTTAGGGCTTAATGATGAAGATCGAAAACTCATGATTGCTCAAAGTAATTTCAGAATGTTTACTTTGAGGATAATAGATTGATCACACATTGAATTTATTTTTCTAATATGCAGGATCCAGCCAGACAAATAGAGAAGAATATAGACAAACCTGAATAAAATTGTTCTCTTTATAGTACAGACTCCTGATTCCAACATCATTATCCATCAAAATGTTCATATAGAGAGTGGTTCTAGGATGAATCATCCTTTTAACGTAATGTGTATTTAAAACTTGAATCCGAGACAACTCATATTAATCGCAGTATACATGCTGATTCTGGCTAAGAAACTGGATGAAAAGTGTTTAAACACAGCAGGAAAGAAATAAAAAGGTACTTGCGGGAGCTTTTTTTTTTCAAGCCTGGTGTCATTAAACAGATATCCTAAACCGTGTTTTGCATTTTCTCAAATGGAGATTAAATTTGTTGACAGTTTTTATTGTTGTTGGGGGGGGGGGGGGTTTTGTGTGTGTGTTTTTTGGAGGGTAAGGAGGAAGAGAGGGGCTTTATTGCTCTGAGCCACTATGATATATCTTTTCCGTAGAATACACCCTTAGTTACCTTGTAGAAGGAGTCCATGGACAGGAGACTGACCCAGGGCACATCTAAGGCCTTGATGATTTCATTAGCAACTGTTGTCTTGCCTGATGCACTCCCTCCACACAGACCTGAAATACATATGAATAGACAATTGGTTAACAAATATTGATGACAACTTCATTCCTATCTTTACGTACATTTTTTTTAATGGATTGATCACTCTTATTTATACAGAGATTACAGCTATTACAAAGGCCACGTAACATTTATTTCCTTTCTCCGTATGTTATGTATTGTATTAACAAACAAGAGAATTATCTACAATTGAGATGGTAACAGGATGAACAACTATTACAAATTTATCAAAACCCTTCAAAGTACAATTACAATATTACAATATTATCATATTACAATATTACATGGACATGACATAAATTTGCCCTAGACTTTCAGGTCAATAATTATTACTGAGCTGGAGCAAAAGTACACTGTCTCTTCGGGCCATCTGTCTGAAATCAGTAATTTGCATGCTACCTTCAGTGTTCTTCTCAAATTTCAGTATGAAACACTGAAAATCAGTACTACTTGGCAGCTCTGTGCTTTGCATCTGTTGAAAGACCACCTGTCCACAAAGACTACTTGGGGCATTCTTTATGTTGACAGGTTTGACTGTACTTGACTTACTGTAGTCAACTTGAACCCTACCTAAATTCACCTGTCAGTTGCACAAGTGAAGCCTCCCTACCAAATGAGGGTGACACTCACACTAAACCCTATTCCTTTCTTCACACTTCATTTATGATTGCTCAACAAAATACTTTCAAGGAAGTTTGAATTTGCAAATTTTAGTGAAAAATCTTGTTTTTTGTGGTCCCAAATGTCATTTGGCATATTTTTGGTAATAAAATATTCATCTTTTTTCCCCACATTATTCTTCTCACAGGTACATATCATTAAGATCATAAAACAAAAAATTCAGAGCAAGTTTTGATTATTTTTGAGAGCATGAAAATCTCTGAATGTCCCATACCTAACGCGTGCAACACATTGGACATGTCCTACATGTATTGTATCTTTTTCCTTTTTTTTTTTTCCAAAGGAAGTCTCCTCTTGACTTGAAGCGTACCTATCACAAAAGCCTCATGGAGCTGTCCCTGTGAGTTATACCAAGGGGGCCTGCCTGCCGTGTAGATGGTCCTGTTGGAGGTCCGCAGCACGGTGTCGCCCCCTCCCCCAGTGGAGATGGTCCTCTTCCTGATGGGCTTGGAAGGCGAGCTCCCGATGGAGGAGGGAGGGGTGGCCGACGATGCCAGGCTGTCAAATGCATCATCGCTCGTGTTACTAGGGGGAGCAATGGTGGGGAACGAAAGAATTTTGTCACTTATGCATTCTCAATGATTTAAGGAGATTATGGGAACAAAAAGCATTGCAACCTTATGGAATCATACTATGGAAGAGGGTGAGGTTGCTGACAAAGCCAAGCTGTCATATCAAATGGCAATGTGTCATCGCTGTGTTACTACATATGTACAGAAGTAATGGATGGGAAGAGCATTGTAATTGGCAATGTTGTAGTATTCTTTGGACAAACAGGTTATGTGAACAAAAGAACAGAAGAGCTCATACATATACGTTAACTTAACAGACCTAAAACTATTATATAACCTCATAAATATTACCCCATCAACATGTTCATTTCCCTGTCATGCATAGCCCACCTCTGTTCACAACAACAGTCTATCACCATGCCATGGGCATGGCATGGTCATGTCTTCCTTTTAACTAGCACTGTCATGCCCATCTCCTCTCCAATGGATCTCCAAACACTCCTCCTAATAGGTCAACTCCTCTGTCTTTCACATGAATGCATAGAATTCTCTTTCCTACTGTATCTGCTCTCCCCACTATGTCTCCTCTAGTTGAAGTACCTCCTGGAACACAATCTTTGCTAAGTATCAACTCCCAAGCCTCCCTGACCTCATAAACAATCCCGCCATCTACCCCCTCTGGAAACGTCTTGCAATCCACAATGGCAATACCCTGAACTGCAAAGTCACAGAAGACACCACCCACTTCACCGCACTCTGCCCAGCTCTCATGCAACACCGCCAAACATTCCTCCAGAAATTAAAAGACATTCATGTATAGCTTTCCCTCCTCATCCACCTCCTCCTACATCAGTTCATGAAGCATCCTTCACCACGCACCTCCGACAACATCATGTACCATTGTCCTCATTCTCAACCCACCTTGCACCCAAAATCGTCACCCTCAATCTAGAACTCCTAAGGGCAGGCTTAGCAAGCTTCACCAAACAAGATCCACTATTCTCCAGACCACTGACCACATTGCTCACCACGTTCCTGCCTACATCCCTCCAACGGCCAGCCAACAACTACAGTACACCATGACACCCCAGGCCCAGGGCCTTGCCTCAATCTGGAAAGAATTCCATATGCACCCCCCCCCCCCATAAAAATTAAAAAAATATATATAGATCTACATAATTTGATATATATCATCATAATATAGCATAATTAGGGGGGAAGTGACAAAAATTAGGTTTAGGGTTAGTTTTAGGGTTAGGTTTAGGGTTAAACATCACGGGTAGCTAGCCGCATAGACTCCCGGGGCTAGGCCGGCTCGGCTCGGGGCGAGGGCCTAACTAATGACGGGCGCTAATGCAGACCTAGAAATCACATTTTTGGACGAATCCAACGGCTAAGGAATTGTCTAGGGTTAGGGTTAGGGTTAGGGTTAGGGTCAGGTTTAGGTTTAGGGTTAGGGTTAGGATCAGGGTTAGGTTTAGAGTTCAAATTCATAATGTGCCAAAGCATTTTACTTAACGAGGCCGACCGTCTGAGTGATCATGATAACGCCCTCTACGACACTAAAGAATTAATACATACAATAAATGCCTAATAGCTTACAACACCTCTCGCTCTCAACTCATCTACGTGGTATAGTGGAGAAGTTACTGCGACCAGCCCGCTCACGCAGTGAGCGGGCTGCGTAGCACGGAGCTTTGAAGTAAGGAAGTCGAGATTAGCAGTGATTATATTAGTTGGTTTCAGCAATTCTGTAACTCAAATCTCAAATCTTTTGCACATATTTACGTAAAATATATACCTGAATAATTCCGTAGTTGGTTTGAAGATGAATTTAATCCATGTTGTATTTTTAAAAATTGTTTTCGACCTAAAGTTGTTCAGAATCGCACGACAGCAGCTGCGATGCAAAATTTAATGCGCATGCGCCAGTTCCCCTTTACCGTGTACGTTTTTGAAGCAGCCAAGATGGCAGCCTCGGCAAACCGTATTTGTTACAAAGATCATGATCGTATGTGAGGAGGAAATATGTAACGTTGCTTAGCATTTTCAAGCAATTTTATAGCTCAGGTATACATTCAATACATTTGGCCATTTATATGTGATAAATGTACTTGAAATGAGTAATTCATTCATGTGCACGGGTTGATTTCTCGGTAGTCGGACCAGACATGCCGAGAAATTGGTGGCGAGCCCTCAGGACGCTCCCGCTGTGCGGGAGCAGTCCCGGGGCTAGTGGAGAAGCTAATGGACTGATAACTCGACGATCGAGGATCAAAGCTCACTCGCAACCGACTTTTGCAAGGTAAGGAAATATCCATGTAATGATTCATATGTGAGTATAAACGGAATATCGTGTGAAATGTTAACAGTGGAGAGAGAGGTGGAGAGAGGGAGAGAGAGAGAGAGAGAGATAACTCCTAAATAATAAAATTTTTATTTTTTTTTAATAAAAAAAAAAATAATTTTACACTTTTAACCCCCCAAAAATACCTCGCCCCATTTTTTTACTCACCCCCCATCAAATGAATCGTCCTCTTTTAGACAGTAGGCTATTCCAAAAAAAAAATATGGGGGTGGGGGGGTGCATATGAAACTCTTTCCCTCAATCTCCATACTAGAACAGAAGGAGAAGAGAAGAAGATCACAATCAGTCATGTCAGTGGCACAGGACTTGGACTGGTGAGGGGGCCATCAGTAGACTCTAAATTGTATTCCATATTTTGTCTAAATTTGTCACATGACAGACAGAGTGCCTGCCTTAAAAAGATTGTCATAG